>KN483562.1:40866-108283 GCA_000787095.1 Periophthalmodon schlosseri | reverse complement strand
GGTTGGGGTTCTCGTACAGGACAGTGTGGTATGTGTCCAGGAAGAAGTGCAGAGAGTACTGGTACAGGAAGTGCATCTGCAAGGGGAACAAGTTGGTTAAAATGTGCCCATTCAATTCCACCATCTTATTTTGTTGTTTTATTTCATGATTTTGATTTGTATTTATTCTAAGTAGCAGCTCATTAAAAGTATAGCTTGATACTGTAGTTAAATATGTTCATGCCAATTATAAATATAAAAATGTTACCTGGTTGAGGGCCTCCATGGTGAAGTAGATGCTGCTGCAGGCGGAGGACAGGGACAGGTACTGCTGGGACACTGCCTCCACCTCGGCCATCACGATGTCCGTCTCCTCCACCTTCCTGGTCACTTCGGCCGCCTCCTTCTTCAGGTTCTCCAGTGTGGTGATGATGGTGTCGTCATCAAGGATACGACCCTTCACCTCGTTCAGGGCCTGCAGCAGGGACTTCTCCAGCTGACGCAGACGCAACTGGAACTCTCCTGCACAGGGAAACAGTTTTTTTTCTTATTAACGCATGTTACATTAAACTGGCTATATGACTTTTCTAATGTAGTTCAATCTTGAGAGCAAATTGGCCTTAACCAAATCAGTCAAGATGGAGGTGACATTCTCTCAGTGGTTTGCTGCAGGGTCTGCCCAATATATATATCGGCCGACTGATTACACTCTCAATACTACAACCATTTAATCCAATTTAGAGAGGCAAATGTCCCAATATCTGGCACCGCATCAATGTTTATCAGTGGAGTACCACACAAACAGCCCGTTTTCTCTTACATGAGCCTACTGTAGAGTAAATGAGCTGTGAATAGAGGCGTTAATTGTTGACATTACGCATAAAATTAATTAAGGCTGCGTACATGCCTACCACTCATTTACTTCAGTGGTGGGCCTAATAGTATTTCTGCAGGACTCTTTTCAATAGACTAGCCTATCTACTGTCTCTGCATTTACTGTTATTCTGCCTCTTTACAGTAGCCTAAAATAAACTCAACTTAAAATGTAATAAAGCCAAACCTATGTTTTAAAATGAGTTGAAGATTTACAGTGAATTTTTACACCACTAAATATATCGGTTATATTGGCATCTCCAAAGCCCCCTATATCGCCATCATATAGGGTCCTATAAAATCCATATCACTCGGGGCCCTACTTGCTTGTGTTCTGAATGCCTGTGCCTGTGACTCACCCTGCAGTTTGAGCAGGTCGGAGCGCTTCTCGTCCACGTCGGGCCTCTCTGCCTTCAGCACCTCGTTCAGACACTGGCTCTGCAGACTGCTGCGTGTCACCGTGAAGTTTACGAAGGTCACCCGCGAGCACAGGTCAGGGGGGAACTCCACCTTAAGAGGAAGGGGAGGGAACCGGGGTTAAGGTCCGCTGCAAAGTCATAAGACTATCAGCTGTGTGTTTTAGAACAGTAGTGTATCTTACAGTGGGGTCTCTGGTGGAGAGGAAGATGACGAAGGAAGGCGACAGGTCGATGTCTTGGTCTCCCAGGGTGATGAGCACACGGCCTCCTGTCCTCCGCACCTCTCTGTTCAGGACGGGGTTGAGGATGGGGTCGTAGCTCTCCACGTCCTGCACCAGCAGAGGATTTCCGAAACGCAGAGCACTCTCCAGGTTCTTCCTGAAGGCGTCGTCCAGGAAGCTGGTCCTGGTGATCTTACGCTCTTTGTACTCGTTCATGATGAACTCTGTGGCCTGGCCCGACGGGTCGATGATCAGGGGGTATCTGACGCGCAACAACACAAGGTTACACATAGAAGGGCTGCATTTTTTACTTACTTTTCTTTTTTTCTTTTTTTTTTTTTTCATGCTGTGATTAGAAAAACAGAAAAAAAGGTCCATAATTCCTCAAACGCAATAATTGCAAAATAAAAAAATATTTATACATTTTTAAAATTTCACACCAACTGAAAAAAATGAAGTAAACTTTGATTATGTACAGCACAAATAGGGTTCATGCTTCATTTTAGTCATGTGTGGCTGCTTTAATACATAAAGAAAACTGATGAATCTGTGAAAATGAATGTATATTTTACATATTCAGTATATTGATATTGTATTGAATGTTGAATATTATTATATAGATATTAAAATGTTAATTTGAGTATTTTGGTAGTTGACTGATCTGCTATGACTTTTGATTAGTTGATCATTGCTAGTGTGCGTGACGGAATATTTACACTTTTATACAAAGGAAGATAAAAATCATAAAATATAATCTATCCTTCCAGCATAAGGACTAAAGCTACACACTGTACGCCGCAGCAGCACAGACCTGTTGAAGCGCTTGAGCATGATGGCGTTCTCCGTGCACAGGTCGTCGGCGGGCAGAGAGTTGGCCTGCCAGCGCAGCCTCTCGTCAGCGTTTGACAGGTACTCGGTTCTGGCAATGTCTGTGCGGAACTGGACAAGAGACACAAGGATGAAGTCAAGTTTAATAGGAGGAAATCGAATCAATAAAAAAAAATTATATACAATACTGGTTATTATAATGCAAATCATTTAGACATATTACTAAATGTAAAAAAATAATAATAATTTTAACATAGCTGTTCATAATAGACTTTGTCCATTCAGCCTGACATGACAAAGGCCTATGGATCAATTAAAGTATATTATTTATTTTATTCCATACCACTGTATTAACAAAAGGTTTGACAGGTGCTGCTCAGCCTGTCAATCATACAGTCACTGCGGACCATTCACAGAGGAGCCCTGCTTTTAATAGAGTTACTCGTAGCCTTTGTTTCATGAGAATTTCTTTTTACTTTTCAAATGGTGAGAGTCATGTTACCTGGATGTTGGCCTGTTGCAGGTGGTGAGACCAGGTGGTGAACAGGTTCTGTCTCATCTGCTGCTCAAAGTAGCCGGCGTAGGTGATGAAGGCGGCGGAGAGCAGGCAGTCTCCAGCGATGGTGGACATCTGGTTCTTAAAGGTCTCACTGGTGTTCTCCCAGCGCTCCCTCTCTGCAGACAGGCTCTTGAGCAGGGCCGTGCTGCGGTTCACCTGGGGACGGCAACATGGAGTCACACGGGGGAAGGTGGACGCCACAGACCAGACTGAGTCAAAGGGTTAACTTCGTATACATTTTAAATTAAGAGAAGTGTCTGAATTCCAGATTCAAAATGTATTTTTTGTTATTCATATTTTAAAAGCTTATTTAGCAATTCTAGAAATCACATTTCAATTGTGAATATAGTTATAAAAAAAAATGTATGGTGCCAACTGGATCAAAGCCACTCGTCTAATCTACACTGGCTTTATAAACAAGAATAACAAAACAGGCTCAAAATGTGTGGACCATGTGGCTAAAGCACTGTTTTAGAGTAAATAAAGTGCTTCAACTAGGGCTGTAGTCATCTAAAGAAATTCTTCGTTGACTAAAGACAGGTCCTGTGTATCAATTAGGGGCACATTAAGTATCAGTATGTTTAATAGTGTAGTTTGGGTCAGATCAGTGTCTATATGTGTAAACAGAGAAATTAAATTATTAACTCAAAATACTCCAGATACCGGTCTCCAGACATTCCTTTCTGCTGTTGTCCATATAAAACCCAACAAAATAATAATTTCATTGTTTCAAATGTTGGTCGACTAGGGCTCCAACTAATTGACAAAAGGCTTACAGCCCTACGGCCCTAGTTCCAACATTCTATTACACATGCTAAATGTTGTACCTTGGCCTCCACAGCAGCCAGGTCAGCCTTGATGGCCTGGGCCTCAGAGATGAGCACAGCGTACTCCTCCTTGTAGCGTGCGATGCTAGCCTCCAGCTCCCTGATCATGTGCTCCACCTCCTCGGCTTTGCTCTTGTTGTCTTTAGCGTCGTCCTCCAGCTTCTGCAGCTCGTTCCTCAGCGGCTCTACGCGCTTCAGCATGTCCGCGTAGTTCAGCTGGGGAGGGGAGAGAGGACTGGTTTAGTTTACATTTTACACATATTGGAGAATATGTAAAAATATTTAATGTTTCTTTCTACTCCTTGGTCTGCTGCTAGCTCTACTGCTATTAGGCTGTGTGGATAGGAAGAAGATATCAATAATCTTTTTTTTTAATAAATGATGTTTCTACTCACTAAAATTGCCTCATGGTAAATGTGTAATATTTATTAAAAATTCTATGAAGTGAACTGATAGAGAGATGTGCATAAAACAACTGCTCTCACCTGAGCGATGGCCCATTTGACCATAGGCCCACAGGCCAGGGAGGCTCTGTTGATCTGGTCGTAGTTGTAGCCAGGGTTGGACAGGTAGTTTTTCTTCATCTTCTCACGGATGGAGTCACTACAGAGCAGAACAGGCATCTCATGAGAAACCACAACACGCAATACAGACAATTGTTCAAATCAGAACCAGAATCATTTATTGATGGATTTGGTTTGGTAAGTGTCTGCATTTTGATATATCCTTGAATTGGGACCAAATCAAAGCTGTTGTGGGATTATTCAAAAATCAACAGGTGCGTTTTCCAGGTCTAGTATAATGATTTTCCCGATTGTCCTTCCATTTGATTCAATACGACCGAGGCGCCCTCCTGGTTACCTCATCTCGTCTGAGCAAAAGTTGACTATGCTGCTGATGAAATTATCCCTGATTATAACTTGTCGGATTTTTTTCCAGTCACTGGTCTCCTCGCCCAGCATGAGGCAGATGGACTCCAGCGCCAGTTTAACCGGGGCTGGGGGGTTGGTCATGGAGCGCATTTCCACAAGGTGCTGCCTCTTTATCGAGTTCACCGCTAGCACGAAAGAAAAGAGCATTTAGTGACATTTTAGAACACGAGATTTCACCTGATTTCGTCGGCGGAGAAGTTGACGATGGTGGGGATGAAGTTCTCCCTCATGATGATGCCCCTGATCTGTTTCCAGTCCGTGGTGCTCTCTCCCAGCAGCAGGCAGATGGACTCCAGGGCCAGCTTGACGGCAGCCGGGGGGTTGGCCATGGAACGCACCTCCACCAAGTGCTGCTTCTTTATGGATTTAACGGCTATGAGAGCCCAGTGTAAGAGTAGATTATGGTGAGGGACGGGCAGTGAAGGAGGGTGAGGGAGGATATACAGTTAGCATGATCAGCTAAAAACTACTTTAAGGGACACATATTATGCAAAATTGACTCAAATGAAATGTTATAACAGCTCAAAAGACTGCCAAAACATACAGGATTGCAATGAGTTATGAAACAAGTCCAGTCAAAATATGCTAGTGATTACCATCTAAAGTGATAATGCAAGATGTAAATTTAGAATAGCTAAAGTGTGTTACCGTTCTGGGCTTCAATGACTGCCGGCTCCACTTGGTCCAGGTCCTGCTTGACGCTCAGCTGTTTGTCCTTGATCACCTCCTGCTGCTTGTACACTGCCTCCTGGATCTCCTGACTCATCACCTACCACCACAGCACCAAAGTATGGAAGAATTATGAACCTAGAACCGCACCGTAACTGCCTAAAACCAGCGTCTGCCCCTCTGTACCTTCTTCTTCTCAGCCTCCTGCTGGTCCTTCACCATTTTCTTGAGCTTGTCGTTGGCCGCTGCGTTCTTGGCCTCCAGCTCTTGGCTCTTGATCCTCAGGTCACGTCGGAGCTCCTCCACCTGGTACACAACATGGATTCATTAGAGATGTGGCAATACTGGCAAATCAAATATCAAATGCAGAAAACAAAAAATGTCAAACTGTAAAGGCACACGATGCTCATGGTTCAAAGTGGACACACCTTAATCAATGTTTGTTTCTTTAGGTTTACTATATTGCACATACAAACTGAAGACATCAAATATGTGAAGCAAGATGTATGGAATTGTGTAGCAAAGAAAAAAAAGTTAACAACCATATAACAATCCATCTTCTTAAGCAGATCATTACAGGCTCAGAGCTCTATTTCTACTTCTGAATCCTGACTCCACAAAAGACCACAGACAGCGGCATTACCTGGTCCACTGTCTCCTTGATCTTGCGCAGGCCCACGTTGAGGTGCATCTGCTGCTCCTCCAGCTCACTGCGCTTCTCGTTGAACAGGTTGGCATACTGGTTGATGAAGTCCAGGTAGTGCCGCGGCGTGATGGCCATGGTGTGCCCGCCGCGCTTAGCCAGGCGGTTGTTGGCCTGTGAGAGGACACGCCGTGTTAATATTCTATGTGAGCAAATTGGAAGATGACTTAAAACCGCTCCGTACCTGGTGCAGAGTCTGGTGCACAAACACACAGCCGTTGACAATGGCCTCCCTGTGTGAGGGCGGCTGGGGCAGTTTGTCGTACACGATGGGCATGTAGTCGGGCACTTTGTAGTTGGGCTTCTCCAGGTCCATTTTGCTGGTGAACTCTTTGCCCACCTGGTACAGCGCCTCAGTGGACCAGTCTCCAAACCAGTTCAACACACACCTGGGAATAAAGTAACAAAGTCAAATTTTAGAGCAATGATGAATGAGAAGGATCATATGTTGTAAATGTCAACCCTCAAGTTTTTTTTGTCTAAAGAGCCTAAAGTTTGACATTTTTCCATTTTTCCATATTTTCTGTGATGTGTCAAGAGCAAGAGCTGACCTGTTGAAGAGGGCGGGGGAGGTGGCAGCGCGATCCTTTAGCCCTTCAGACGAGGGGTTCATGGTGAAGACAACGTGGAGGTTCCTGATGACCTGGCTGGTGAACCACTTGTACAGCTCCTCGTGAGTGTCCAGCATCAGCCCCTCCTTCTGAGCACCTTCCTTACACTGGGTCATCAGGGTGGCATACTCGTCGCCCTCAAACAGACCAGGCACCTGAGGGGGAAGGATGGGACAATATAAATAAACATAAATAAACTAATCTAATCCTGGCACAAAAACAATTATATTATATAAAATTGTATATTAGAAGGGATCAATTTCAACCAACAACACTGGACAACATTGCATTGAACATTTAAAGGGGGTGTACCTGATTTTTTTTCATTAAGAAAAATCTGTTGCGCTATAGTACAGATATATTGTATAAGTAGCTTTAATTATAGAGGAGCATGGCAGGAGCTTTATTGTGACAGTGAACTCGCTCTGGCCTCTTAAAGTTGTGAAAAGCACTCAAACTCATGGTGAATAATTAAAATGCTTGGAATGCATAAGGTAAGTGAGGAATAATGGCAAACCGTTTAAAATGAACTAGTTCCGTTCTTCATGTTTTTAAAACAGTAAAAATCAGGTACAGCTCCTTTAAGCACTGTAAACGCAAGTGTGGACATTTACCTCTCCATTGGCCAGCAGAGTGTTCATCCTCTCCAGGAAGCCTGAGTCCAGCACGTTGGACTCGTCCATGATGAAGGCGATCTTCTCGTTCTTACAGCCCGAGCGCCGCAGCACTGTGCGCAGGTCCTCATCAAAGTCCTCACCTGTGTACTTCCTGTGCACCTAAAGGGACAAAACAATAGTAATACACATTAGATCTGTAGAAAGGATTTTTATTTATTAAATCTCTGGTACCTTGATTTGGTAGACACTCAGCCCGTTCATCCAGGCCACGAAGCGAGACAGTGTGGTCTTCCCTGCTCCGCTCACTCCGATCAGCAGCAGATGGCCCTGAGGCTGACGGAAGATTCTACACAGACACATGCTCATTTAGAAAATGTAACTTAGAATGTTTTTTTTTTACAAAAAAAATTACGAGATTCATTATAGGCAAAATGAAGTTTTATAAATCTAATAAATACTTCTAAACAGCTCAAATTACTACCAAGAAGTGCTAACTTCATTTAGAACTGTTAACTTCTCTAATGACAGAGCAGAATTAATTACGTAGTTTGTAGTATTGTATATGGTCAAGTATAACAACAATCAAACAACCGTTTAGCCATCTTTGTGCAATTTGTTATTTAATACCATTTTATACCTCTATAAATCTATTAGAACAGGACTTGCCCATTTGATTCTCAGCTCTTTTCTTCCATGTAGATGCAGGTTTGGTCAAACATTAGCAGTAGACCCCCATGTATTACCTGTCGATCCTGAGCACGTGGTCGAGCACCTCGTTGAAGAGCACCAGAGGAACGTCCAGCTCTTCCTCGTAGAAGACCTTCAGACGAGCCTTCACGTAGTCCCTGAGCTCCTCCTGCTCCACGGGCACGTAGTCCTGCAGAGACACACACAGGTCAAGGCAAGAGCATAGGCTGTGTTCATGTGACATCAGAACATGGTTTACAATGAGCTGGAGGACAGGTCAGAATTCTGTGGTGGCATTTGCTGTTTAACTGTCAGATTGCGGATTTGCTGCTGGTTTATGGTTAATACCTGTAATTACTAGACCTATCCACATGAAACAAATGTGAAATAATTTTTAGAAAGTGGTGCCATTATTCAACACCAAAGACATGATTGTTGTCAGTTGAAAAAAGCATAAGCCATATGATTAAAAGAGCATGTATTTGATTTTTTTAAATATTTGAGCAATATTTGAGTACTTTCTGCATCTAAAGTCTTATTGTGTCTTATTGCTTTACCATGACAGCAAAACTTCCACTTCCACGTCCACTGCAAATGTTTTATAATGAACTAGTTCAGTTTTTCACATTTTTAAGACAGTAAAAAGAGGAGAGTGTAACCTTGGAGAGCCAGTTGCTGTAGAGGATGGGTCTGTTCAGAGCCTTGTCCTTGTCAATGTTGGGGAAGTGTTTGAGAGCCACGGTGTCAATGTTCTCATCCGTCCATCTCCTCTCCTCATCTCCGACCAGCCTGAAGACAAAACAGAGCAGTGGTTCATTTACAACTAGAATAATCATATAACCCAATAATTAGATCTGGTGACATGTGTTAGTGAATCAGTGGAGTAACTGTTGTATTAAGACAAAGTACAATGCATTTTAAAATAACCCTTTCAATCTTTAACATTTTCTCTTTCATTTTTCTCTTTGTCACATTAGTTTGCAATTTTGCATAATTGTCCTTGCCAAAACCTGCACAGCTGTGAACAATCAGAAATAAATCAGATTACTCACATCAGATGGAACTGTTCATCATGTGTAATTACCGTCAGATAAATAGCCTCTTTAAAAAATGTGTGGTGCTGGTCCAAACTGTCCCATTTTTCAGATTGTATTGTACTGTATGACAAGTTTAACCAAAACGGCAATGTCCACGTGTTTGAAATGTTTTCAATGTAAAGTGTAAACCCAAAATATAATAATTTGCTCAAATAATATATATATATAAAAATCAGTCAAAATTATAAAATTGATGTATATATAAACCAGACAAAACAAGATTTTTCTAAGGCCACAATCCAAAACAAAGATGTGCCTGTTTGCCATAGGTGTACCCAAATATAGGATTCGGTTAAGATAAGTGAGCTATCCAATATAGTCATCAAAACTGCAGATATGAATGTATTTTGTGTGTGTTGCGGACCTGTCCTGGAAGAGGCGCAGAGCCTCGTGGGCCCAGATGCGGATGAGCCCCTCTACAGGCAGAGTCTCCAGGGGTCTGAGGGCCTCGAAGATGCCCCTCACCCAGCGGGTCATCTCTCTGGGGGAGTAGATGTAGTGGGGCTGGGTGTCCTGGGTGAAGCGCTCCTACAAGGGGAACCAAAGCAAAGGTTTAATCAGAATTTGAATTTAAAAGGTGAAAAAACACAAAAAATGACTTGTACAATTTTGAACTCCAAAGGCATTAAAGGGCCTGTACCCGTGTGTATTAGAGGAAAATGAGTCTTGCCACAGTATATGTATTTTATTAGCAGCTCTTGAGGTCAAAATAAGTCCACTGTGCTGTCTGCATTTAATTATAAAACGTTTTACTGTCCGATAATAAGGAAGTGCGCTGTTAGCATACTAGTTGTTAGCATTACCGTGATGGCAAAACTCCGTTCTGGTCTCAGAGTTGTGAAAAACTCTTATAAACTCATCGCGGTGAATAATTAGGATGATCAGGATGCATAACGTAAGTGAGGAATAACTTTAGACCACAGCAAAAATGTTTGAAAAAAATATTGAAAATGAACTAGTTACACAAATATATAGAGATATAAATTGCAGCACTATTAGTCCCGCCTTGTCTCTAAACGGCGTGCACACCTGAGACATGGTGTAGAACTCCACCATGGCAGCGGTGAGGGGATCAGCATAGGTGCGCAGAGAGGGGATGAGGCGCAGCATGGCCCGGTTAAACGTGCCGTAGATCTGAGTGAGAGAGGCAGGGCCTGGGTAGTCCACGTACACCACAGGGACGTGACGGAGGAACCTGCAACACAACATTTAAACACCCTCAAAACTGGATTTTTTTTACCAGTACTATATAGATTTTTTTCAGTACATAACACAATGAAAAAATGGCCTTCAAGACTGCCACACCATACCTGTGCGTGAGGGGCTTTCTGCCAGGGTCTGTGGGGGGGTTGCAAGCTCCCACAAACTGAATCCTCTCCAGCTTCACCCAGGTCTGGTCTGAGGTGCGGTAGAAGCCTCCATGTTCCACCATCTGCAAAATCACATTCAAGTTAAAGTAACTATATGTAGCCTGCGCTCTTGCAGTTAAAAAAAAAAAAAAAAAAAAAAAAAGGTATCACAATCACAACTGAACCTGAAGATGGACAGGCCATGCCTCATATGAAAGCTCAGAACCTCCAGAATTCATTCACTGAGCTGCAGAGGCTGCACTAGCAATGATTTATGATTGGCTGCAAGTGCTCGGGTTTAGGTAGTGACCATTCAGAGAGAGTTCTTTTAGGTTTAAGTAAATTGGACTTCTGCATTGAAACTGGCACCTCAAATGGGAGACTCATGTGAGGCCCTTTCTGCTTTCTGATTGGACAATTGTCAAAACACCAATTTATAGCATTGTTATCAGTAAAAGTTTGTTTTGAACATTTTTACTTCATATATTGGGACTTACTTAGGTCATGTTCATGACATTTCAAATCTAAATTACACATACGGTTCACTTAAGTATTAATTAAGCAGTATTAAATTGAACTGATAATCACCATAGTTTTTGTATATTAAAAAATACTGGTGCCAGAAACCAAAAAGCACAATCCAACGGCACCTGTCTGAGGAAGGAGATGACCCTCTGCGTGCCATACTTGTCCATGTCTGGCAGGTTGATCTCATCACAGAACAGCACCAACCACTTGCCCAGCTGCACAGGGGCCAGCACCACCCCGTTGGGGGTGCGGCGGTACTCGCAGTAGTGGTCAAATGTCTTCAGGAGCAGCTCGGGGGTGGTGGCACTGGAGAAGTTCAGACCCACCACCTGAGGAGGACAACACAAAACAGTCATCCCAAAGGCTCTGCTTGAACTGCTTATTCAGTTTGTGGGTTTGCCTAATTTCAAGTCTTTTTTTTAATCAACTTTTTGTTCTCCTTTCGATAATTTCTTATTTAGAACTACAGTCGAAATGATGTAGTCCATTTTTAGAGCTGGTTTAGCCCTAGGTTAGACCTGGAATAGTCCTGCTATAGACCTGGTTTAGATCTGATGATACTCGGAAATGTTTTCTTTGAATCCAGAGTTTTGCATGAACTTGTCACTATACACAGTCTCTCAGAATAGCTTCATACATTGTACTGTATCTATTTCTATATGTGCTTTTTATGTTGTTTTTTAGCAATGAATACACCCACAATCAAACACACAATGGGGCTTTAAAATCAACTGCAATTTTACTATGCATGTTGGCGTTCCATACCTCCATGTCAGGCAGAGCTCGGAGTGCGCTGAACAGGGTCATGGTCTTCCCGGATCCAGGCGGTCCACACAGCACCAAGGGCTTGTGCTCGGCCAACCACGTGTAGAGCAGGGCCTCGTGACGCACCGTGTCCAGGGTCGGTACCACTACGTCTGGGGAGGCCACCTTATGGGTCTCCACCTCGATCTGTGGAACCTTCCCCTGCCACGACTGCCACTCTCCGGAGATGCATACCTACACACAAGCAAGGGACAAAATGGTTTCAAAATGTAGACTACTGCCACCAAAAAGAATAGTTTGGGTTCACATGACATCACAACATTGTAGAATCCTATTGATACTTGCAGTAACATCAAGCTGGGGGTGTTCTATATGAATGCCTATGGCGGAATGTTCAGCAGTTACCATGGTGACACAAGGCACACATTAGCAAACACTGCCAAAAAAGTTTTAAGATAGTCCGAAAACTCAAAACAAAAGCAAAAACAAAACAAAAAAAAAACAAAAAAACAAAATGGATTTATATAGTTTGATTTTCAACAAAAAGGTGAGTGTGACTAATTGAAAAACTAGGGTGGGGGATATTAAAAAAAAAAAAAAAGAATCCTGATTTTTTTTTCCCCCTGTATTGAGCAATTTCGACTTTCAATTCAATCTTCTTCCATCTTATTGAAAACACAGACAGGTTGGCCTTTTGTTTTGTGTTGATAGGACCTGAAATCCACATGTAAAAAGTTTGGAAGTATTGTACAATATATTAAGCCTAAAAGAATGCGTGCACTACAGCTATCAGCAGAAGCACGTGCGATGTCCGTGCGCTAAATGAGGTCTTATGTTTCACTCATAAATAGTGAGAAAATAGCCATTTACTTTAACTTTTACTGTAACTTGGATTATAATGATAAGAAGCACCAGATGAGAGAAAAGAGTGGAAAGAAGGTGAGGAGCTGGATCAAAGAGGGAGGGGGAGCAGGGCAGGTGGCACCACACACAGAGGCAGAGGGAAGGAGACACTGACTTAAATCTGCACAATTTGACTAAAAGGCCACACTTGTGAAACAAGAGGACATGGGAGGAGACATGAACCTTTCTCTCCTTGAAAAATATGTTTCTGAGTGTGTGTTGAGGAAATAATTATTGTCGAAAACAATAGCTCCACAGACAAAAATTAGGCAGAAAAAATACAAACAAACATTTTGTCAGTTGAGCTGCCCATAGTTCAGCCACAGTGCCACTCAGTCAGCATCATTTTTCGGATAAAATGATGTCAGTGCATAACCTTTATATGAAGTTTATCTGTACCTCGTAGTCGATGATGGGCACGTTGGGCGCGGTGGGCAGGGGCACAGTGGTGATGCGGCGGATGTACTCTCCCAGCTCTGCTCTCATCTTCAGACGACCGTCTCCAGAGAAGGACCAGAGAACGGCGTAGATCAGATATCTCTGCACGCAAGCCATAGGAAATGGTTTAATGAGAGGCATTATGCTTTTCTATACATTTATAAACATGACCCCATTTAAAAAGGTGTACTTTGGACTCCTCCTGCTTAAGCCCATGGAGAAGTCATTCCAGCGCCTGGTATGTTTCACGGCTTTCCTTTTATTGCTCCAAAACAAAAGAAAAACCAAAACCAACTTTTGGCAGTTAAAGATTTTCAGATTCCTCCACTGGTACATTTCAAAAAAGAGATTGAAGAACCAGCAGAACGAAGCTGTGAGTCATTAATTCTCTTTTTGTATGCAAGTATGTAAGTATGCAAGTAAATGAGAGATTTGGAATTAGCGTATTCCTGATTGGTCAGTGTAGGTGGAGGCAATAAAACATCACTAAAATGTTTTTGTCATAAAAGAACATGATAGGTGTAATGGGTGGATATCACACTGCCAACCAAGTCATGGGGTTTTCCGGCTGCTTGCACTACCCTCTCAGTGACTGTGTGGATGCCAGTCTGTACCTGCATGTATCTCTCGAGTTGGTCGATGGGCATGGGGAAGTCCGGGTGGTTGTTGTTGTACTGGGCCACGTTGCGACAGGCCTGGTGCAGCATGGAGAACAGGGAGCCCAAGCAGCGCAGGCGTGTGAAGTCCATGATGTGCTCCATCTTTGAGGCGTGCTCCAGGGCTTTGATCACCAGCCCCGTGGAGGTGAAGTACGGCTGCAGGACGCCCACAGAGTCACGCTGGATCTGAGACAAGAGAATATTTAGGTTACATCTATATCATTATTATGGGACAGAATAAGCACCAATAAGTCCAGTCCTCCTACGAGCAATGATGCAATGCTTGACGGGTTATACTGAGAGTTAATTGGGTTAGGGATACATACATTCCAGAGGCCTTTTTTCCAAAACTTTAAACACTGAAAACAATTTCAATTTCAAATACAGTATCCGTTATTAAAAAAAACACAATTTCTTTTTAGACAACTGAGAGCAATTTTCAACAAAAAATGTTAGTAGCTTTTTTTTTCACCATGTGATCTATACTAGTTCTGATAAACAATCCAAGAAAAATCCAATTTTGTCCCATTTTTTTCTCAGCATCAATACCAGCTCATAGCTCAATACCACGTTTTTATTTGAAAACTCTAAAAGACATGGAAACTGTTAAAACAGTTAGCTAGCAACATTCTGTTGTGGGAATTCTATGCTTTTAAAATGCAAATATTTTACAGCCGACAAAGATCAAAGTGGCATTTTATAGTTTTTATGGAGGTATTTTGCTGCAGGCTTTTGAAAAAAGCCATCTTTCTGGTCTAGGGTTTCAGTGGGATAATTAACATAAATAAGTCCCATCATCATGTCTAAAAATAGTAAACAAAGCATTTTATTTGAAAAAAAGGCTTCACACACTCATATTTAGTGTGAAACAGCATCTGTCCCTGATGTGTTTTTAGTCCATTAGAAGGTTCAGTCCCTATTTCAGCCATTTGTGTCATTTGACCCAAACATGCTGTGATGATGAGCATATTATTCAGATATAGGGACAGTGGACCCAATCCCTATAAAGTAAACTATGTTCTCCAGTGGCCTAGTGGCTCCTCTCACCTGCAGCATGGGCGAGGCAGCTTCGTCCTCGTCCTCCATGCCCTTCCTCTTCCTCTGGGCCTCATCTTCTCCCTCGTCCAGTGGAATACTGCGGAGGCGGGCCAGGAAGTGGTTAAAGATCATGTCTGTACTCAGGACGTCCTCACTGAACCACACCATCCCACAGCGCGACACGGTGGCCAGGGTGGCGTATTTCAGGTCCTGCACCTCGAACATCACGCGCACCTGGAAGAAGACAAACATTTAGGATAGACTTTACAGATAATATTTTGATCTAGGGCTGTAGTTGACTAAAACATGTCCTGCAGATCAATCAGTCCACTAAAAAAAGGGGGCATGGCAAAAGCTTGCAAAACTATTCCATAATCTCCGTGATCTGACCATGTAACTTAAAATACTACAACTGCAGGCGAGTTCATGCAAAAACAACAATTTATACAAATAAGTACTAGGAAAAAGTTTATTTATATGGAAAAAGGCTGAACACAGGATTCACTCCCAAATCTTCAGATAATCCACTCCTTACCTTCTCTCTTTTGTACATATAATTCCATATAATCAAAATAAAATTAGTCAACTAATAGACATTTTTTACTTAACTAAAAAGCTACAGCCCTTTTTTCAAATCTAATTTTCTTAAGACAATTGAGAAAAATATTCAATTGCAGTTTTCTAGTAAATTCTGAAAATTAGCAACTTTGCAGAATTCTGAGAGAACACATTTTAAACTCGTCCACACTCATTTGAGAGAAGAGTGAAATATTAAATGCTAAACTAAACCCCAGGACATACGTTAGGTGGCAGACTGAGGCGCTCTCCGTTGGGCAGGGTCAGTAGCTTGTTGTCATCCAGCACAGAGTTGAGATTCTCCACCCACTCAGGGTCTACGTCTCCATCAAAGATGATCCACTGCCTCTTCTGGAGCTCCCCACGCACGTTGTCAATAATTCTGGAGGACAAGTTCAAGATTAATAGTTACAAAGGTTATTGTTGCTAAAATTGCTAAAGTCTTTGTTCATTTTGTGCGCTCATGTTGACTTTGTTTTTAAATGACAACAGCCGGACAAGTCCTTTTGAAAGACTTCAAAATACAGCTTGCTTTAGTCAATCTCAACGGTTCATATGACACTACTGAAGTTAACAAGGCTACTATAGTCAATACATTAAGCTGGCAATGTGCTGCATTTTGCCTGTTGGTTTTCAGGAGTGGTTGTGAACATATGTATTTGAGTACAGGACCTTTTAATCAACACTTTTTTCATGAGTAAAAATTTGGGTACAGGGTCTTTAAGAGAATACTGCCAGATCATTGGCCCATGGAGCTGGTTTAGCAACATGAGATAGATCTTTGATTATTGTGAGATTTGAGTTTGTACAATACAAACTTGCAGCAGAAGGTAAAAAGAACTGCTTGGTTTTAAAATAAATGGGTACTGGTGTGTACTGACTTCCTGAGAATGTGCGTGAAGAGACCGTCGGTCCACTCTCGCGTGTTGGGGTCCAGCGTGCCGTACAGGTGGTCCTTGCTGATGGCTTTGGGGTCGATGATGTGGGCCACCCCCTCCACTCCCTCCAGCCTCTCCAGGGCTTTGAGCAGCACCCTCCAGGCCATAGTCTTACCACTGCCCGAGGGGCCCACCATCATCAGGCCGTGGTTGATCTGAGTGATCTGGTACAGCTGCAGCACCTGGACATGGGACAAATACACACACATTTACTAATACAAAAAAAAAAAAAAACAACAAAAAAAAACCAAGACTTATATACTCATAACTGGACAGTACCAACCCACTTTGGAGTACTTTGTGTATGGCCCGTAGCTCTGTTGTGCTTTTTAACTCATAATGCCAACCATTATATTATGGTTAGCCTCATAGCATAATTCCCATGGTTACTTAAAATAAGCTGCTTATGTCAATAAGATGACTTGGCCAATAAAAAAATATTTTTACAGACAAAAAAATACAAACTGCCTGAGAACAGAGCTAATGACACAGATGCAGCAGGGTCTGGATTTAATAATTATTCACGTTTGTTACACCAATGATCACATTAATCAAAATGAAAATGAAACCGTCCACCACGCCTGGATTTATATATGGTCCTTGGGAAAATATAATTGCCCACCCTTGGCCTGGAGAGTGGAACGAGTCAAAAATCAACTTGACCCTTAAAAAAAAAGGACTAAGGCCGTTATGTTTTGAGGGCTGTGTTATGTAAAATAGACTTTCATAGGCTTGTACAATGTTACAAATATTGCCATACTCTCAATTTTATATTGAGTGAGTCATGCACGTTTGAATAATCTTGTTTGGTTTGAGTGCTCAGAACATTTCATTTTCCATCTCAAGCACGTACCTTCTCGACCCACATGCTGCCCACGTCGTCTCCATCTCCATAGGTCAGGTACATCTCAGAGCAGACCTTCTTCAGCTCCTCCCTCAGGGCGGTCATCTCTCCGCGGTGGTACTGCACCCCGGGGAACACATCAGACAGCAGGCTGAACAACAGGGGGATGTCCTCTGCCACCAGCTTAGGCACCATGGTCTCACATACGCTCTGGATCAGGATCTGACCAGGGAAAAAACATGTAATAAGAGCCATTATTGTTCTATTCAAATGCACTCAGTCTGCATGGAGAGGCTAGAAGAGCTACACGCATCAGGGGAGCCATACCTCCTGCTCTGGGAGGTTCTCAGCGATCTCGTTCTCGTCCACGTCCTCTCCGCGCTCCAGCTTCTCCCTCTTGATCCTCTGGATGCGCTCACGTTTGACATTACCTGCACTGATCAGCACACTCTTCAGGGCACGTAGTCCAAAGTCGTAGTGGCTCTGAGAGGACAGCTGCTCGTCACACAGCCTGGAGGAAAAGGTACAGTAAAAACATTTGAACATTACAAAAATAGGATCATATCAAAAAAAGAATCAGATCCTACTTGAAAAAGGGCACTATCTTCTTGGCCAGGATCTCAGCAGTGCGGAAGCCCTGGGAGTAGAGCATGACCTGGGCGATGAGCTGGCGATCGGGCTTGGTCATGGCCAGGCTCCTGAAGAGCTTCTTCAGATTGTCGGGCAGGTTGGAGCGGCCAGCGTAGCCAGGATTCATGGTGATGAAGATGGCCATATCGGGGCTGACCTTCACCTGCTTGTTCAGCAGCTCAGTGGTGACTGGGACACCTGAGGAGGCAGAGGGTTAGAAATGTGCTCTGTGGATCATATGGAGGTCTACAGGAGGATAGAGGACTTACTCCTGTCCCGGTTGGGGTTGCTGTGCTCCCTCAGAGCCACTTGGATGAACTGCACCTGCTGAGACACGGCCGACAGCATCCTCTCCTCCAGACGGTTGAACTCATCAAAGCAGCCCCATGCACCCACCTGGCACAGACCCACGAAGATACGCCCCATGGCCTGCACACAGAGACCAGGGGTTACAACAAGTCCATATACCACAAACAGGGTTTAAAAGGAAAGCAATGCAGAAACAGACCTGGAAGTCAAAGGTCTCATCACAGTTGAAGACCAGGACAAAGCGGCCGAGCTGGTGACCAAGAGCTTTGACAGACTCAGTCTTTCCTGTGCCAGCAGGGCCTACAAACAAAAGTCATCAACAGTTATATTAAACTGTTTCATCATCATACAGTTTACCTACAGAAGCACTTAAGCCAATTCCAACAGCTTCTTACCAAATGGTGAGCCTCCCAGGCGAGCCTCCAGGGCCTGGGTCATGGTCAGGTAGCAGCGGTCAGTCAGAGGGGTCTGGACCAGCTTATCCTGGACCCCCAGGTACTCAAAGCCGTAGTTGAACTTGGCGTTGGCCATCTGGATGGACAGCTGCTGCAGCACATCTGTCTGTTTGGGGTCAAAGTAGAAGCGCATCTGACTGAGCCACTCGAAGGACTTGGGGTTGTCGATTTTGTTCTTTATCAGAGTTCTGGTCACGTCACGCTGGTGCACTAGCTCTGTGATCTGAGAAAACAACACAATGTTAGAAAGAGCTCGGTCTACCTCTGGCCCACGCTACACACACTGTACACCACTGCACCCCTCTGGCCCACACACTGCACTAACCAGGTGCTCCAGTTTCCTCCTGCGCAGGGGGGGCTGTTCCATCAGCACAGTGTCAGCCAGCACGTTTAGAGTGGCCTCCACGTTGGAGAGCACCCCTTGCATAGGCTTCATGTCCCCTCCTCCAGAGACTGTGGTCAGGGCAGACTCGATGTTCTCAGACCAGGCGATCTGTGTGGACAGAACAACCAGCTGGGCCTGTGGGAGGAGGAGTCTGTCAGTCACACTTTGATACATGACCTGTTGTATACTAGGTGGGTAGTGGTTTTACTGGCCTGGTAGCGGTCGATCCAGTTGATGTACTGGCTCAGGTCCACAGCCGTGCCCTGGTTGAAGGTCGTAACCTCTGTGACAGACTCTGCCAGCAGCTTGGCCAAAGTCACCCTCATCTCCTTCTCGACCAAGGTGAGCCACTCGTTGATTTTGGGGTGCTCTGTGATGGAGACGGGAGTCTTGTACAGGACCTCCTCTCCCTCTCTGGAGGAGATGCCCAGCACCTCTGTGTTGTCATCATTGAGCAGAATGCTGGACACTCCAGCAAACATCTTCTTGAAGTGCTTCTGCAGTTTGGCCACATTCTTACTGTTTCCAATGATCTCAAGAAGGTCCTCATCTCCCACAAAGTAGAATCTGGAAAGAAAAGAACAAAATCAGAAAAGAAAAATCTTGAACAATTAAACCATGTTCCACTTTTTGTACCTGGGGAAAGAAGACCTCTCCCTCTCCAGGTACTCTCCCAAGGCTTTCTGGATCTTCCCGAGGAGGTCAGCCAGGCGCTCCAGTGACCTCTGCACTCCCTGAATGTTCAGCACATCCATCACTAAAGGAGACTTGGTCACCTTCTTCATCAGAGCCAGAAACTCTGTGCTGATGCTAAAAATCCAGAAAAACATATTCACACATGTATTCATCACACTATGAAATTTATATTTATTATAAAAGCTGCTCCTGGTTACCTCTGGAACCTCTGGGTCTCCACAGGCAGCAGGTGCTTGATGTCAGCACTGCCGGTGAAGATGCCCTCCAGGTAGACCCAGCGCCTCTGGACATCGATCCACACGTCAAACAGAGCCATGATGCGGTTGAGCTTGTCCTCCCAGCTCAAGGCATCCTCCTCAAACACCTACACACACACAAACACTTGTTGGTCCCTGTACTTCTGTGTATTCTAGTATGTTCTGAGTGTCTGAGCAGACCTTGTAGTAGGGCGAGAGCTTCATGGCCGACACACTGTTGATGTGCTCTTTGACTTTGTTGAAGAGGTCGTCCCAGCCTCGGATTAGACGACACTTGTTTTGATAGTTCACCAGGTCCAGCTCGTACGAGTTCCACACCTCACGGATCTGACCAGAGCAAACAATTTTGTTATAAGGATTTCACAGCACAAAGAACAATTCTCTCAAAATCAAAAACCTGTCACATTCCCAAATGGGGACAAGAGCCAGATTTCCATATTAATTGCATTTAATTTACATGGGACGCATTTAAAAGAAAATTTCACAAATATTGAACCTGATCATTTCTATAGACCCAAGAACTCACTGTATTATAAACACAAATCTGCCTTCATTTTTGCTGCTCGCATTTGTATTAAATATTATTGGAACAGAATGCTGTCATGTCATCTGCCACCCATAAATGGAATGTGAAATCCAAATGTAGAACCCAATTTGAAAAAAATGAAAAAAATATCCAATACATTTATTCACTACTTCAGCTATAATAATTGTTCCTCATGTTTTTTTAGTAGTAGTAGTCTATATCCCTTCCTCTCAGTCTCTGGCTCCTGTACCTGCTTGAGGAATTCCTCCAGGGCCATCTCTCCCTGTGCCACCAGCAGAACGTCTTTGACCACCATCTCGTTCTTCTGCAGGTCCACGTCCCACAGCTGGCCCAGCGTCAGCTCTGACAGCACCCAGTTCACGTGGAGACGCTTCATCAGCTGCTTCCAGTGCCGGTCCTTTAGAGCCTCAGACTTCAGCTCGATCACCAGCATGTTCACCTACTCACAGACATTACAGTCAGTGACATATTAGCTTATACCAGTATAAGTAAGGTCAGGTTGCAAGCTGGTCCACACCTTCAGGTATCCTTTAAGCATCCTCTGGACGTATTCGTAGGAGGCGTACTGTCGCAGTCGCGCCTGGAAGTTCTTCAGTTGGTTCAGGAGAGCATCAAGGTTTTGACGAAGCTAAAGAAGCAAATAAAGGTAAACACTAATGAATGAATGAAGTGGGAGAAATGTTTATCTACTGCATGACCTTGTTCAAGCAAACTGATGATTCAATTTCATTTGTGATTTTGTACCTTCCGAGGTTGCACGGACACCCAGGGCTGCTCCTTCATCTGGTCGATCTGCTCCCAGATCTTAGAAAGCTCTGACCACACCTCCTTCAGGTCATGGAGCTCCTCCAAAGCCACCTGTGAACCACCACCAGTTTAATGTACTGCATGTGTGATAATAAAATAACTATGTATAAGCTGGGCAAGGTTTTGCCCGCGTTACCTGCACCCTCTCCTCACTGCCACTGAGCAGGCCTGTGTCGGTGAGCTCCAGAGCTTCTTTAGCGCGGGCACACTTCTCCCTCTCCACCTTCAGCCGGCTGAAGTTTCCTTCATAGATGGTCAGAGACTGGAGAGCCTCCTCAGGACGAAGATTTCCCTGATGAACAAACAGGCAGGATTCACTTTCCCATATTGCATAGACAATATCAATTAAGACATGTAATAGCACAGCTGTGTGGTTCCTACAGCGACAGGCTTGGTTTTTTCCCAGTCATTGAGCAGGTCTGTGGTGCGGTTCTCCACAGCCTTGTCCTCCTGGACGATCTTCATCTGCAGATTGGCAACCTGCTGCTGGATGGCCGTGTCTTTGCGCTTCATGATGTCACTGAAGGCGCCCCATTCCCCTTCTATGTTGTCGATGTAGAGCCACGAGGGTGGGAACTGGAACCTCTGCTTCTCCAGCAGCCGCTGACCATTACGGAACATCTGCAGCAGAAGATGAACATGTATAAGTGCACCATGAACTGGTCCTGAAGATAGAAGACTACTGAGCATACAAAGACTCACATCCACATTCTTCTCGTACTGTTTGAGCTTGCGCTTGAGCGTCTGGACATATGTGATGAAGTTGACTGCGTCAGAGGTACTGGCTGTGTCCACAGAGTGTTGCTCCAGGTCTTGGCGCGACTACAAAGGAAACAGAACATAAACATGTGAAGCCATACCAACACGTGTGAAAGATCTGATAATATGCTCCGCAGCCTTACCTTGGAGATCTGAGCATGGAAGTCCTGCATGTTCTGGCCCAGCATCTGACCAAACTTACTCAGTACCTCCTTGTGCCAGGAGTCGTACTTCAGGTTCACTTTAGACTGGACCTGTTCAACAGAATGGGCCCCATGTTACTGAAAAGTATGTGGTGAAGTCTAGATGTCTCAGTCATGTGGAAAAGCTGTACCTTGCCATAGTCAATGATAACCGGCCCAAAGTCCTTCCTGGTCTCTGCGTTGTCGAAGGTCCCGCGAGCTTTGCGGATCTGGACCAGCAGAGCCTGCCACTTTGTGAGGTCTTCTCCCAGACGGTTGTAGATGTTCTCGGCCTGCATGTCCCACAGGCACTGGTACTGCAGCCACACCTAGAGCGCAAAGGGAGCGCAGTGAGCCCATCATTAAACCATCTGAGCTTTTATTAAACCAAAAAATAAAAGACTTACCTTCACATACTTCTCCACCTCGTCCACAATGTCCTCCACAGCATTGTAGGCCTCCTCCAGTGCAGCAGGACCATCTGGCATTCGGGTCAGGGCATTCCGATAAAACTTCTCCTCCTCTGAGAGCTCATAGTGGACTCCCACCTAGACAATGAAAGAAAATAATTTAATATTTTAAAATTACACAAAACTGACTACAGCATTCCACCACACACCTGATATCTCTGGCTCTGGATGCGGGGCAGAGACAGGATGACCATCTTCCAGGTGAACATCTCTTGGTAGAGCTTGTAGCGGCAGTCTTCGATGGGTGGGTTCAGGTAGATCACTTGGTTGGTGATCCTGAGCTCATGGACTACATTCTAGAAGATACAATGCCAGCTCAGCCTCATTGACATTGAAACCTCTGCAGACATGTAGAAGGAAGTGTCTAGCTGTAGTTCGATTCCTCACCTTGATCTTGGGCTCTCCTCCGGGCTTGTGGCTGACCTGAGGAGCCTCTGTGTCCATATCCACATCAGCCTTGTCCTCCACTTGGCCTCGCAACACTTGGGTCCATGCTTTCAGACCAGCCTGGAGACGCACTCCTAGGATGCGCTCGATCTAGGAACAAAGAATCACTCATTACACTACCACATCAATCAAAAGTTACGAATGCCACTACTGTTACTGTGCATGTGTGAAAGGAACATTCAGTGCTTTCACCAGCGCCCTCTGGCAGTCAGGAGGGATGAAAACAAACCTTTTTTTACATTTTGTACTCTCAATCCTCCTCTAAAACCCCAGTCTTGGCATTTTCATGTGATTGTTTACAATGTTGATGCTTCTTATTTGTACTGTTAATGCCCACCTCGATGTCCAGCTTGTTGACCCAGATGGGCAGGTTAGAGTATGAGTGCAGGTTGAGGTCGTCCACAGCCTTCTGCACGCGGTTGAGGATGTCGGAGAAGGTCTTGTTGTCAAACATGCAGGTCTCCAGAGAGCGCACCTCCAGGTCGATTTTCTCCTCGATCAGCAGCAGGTCGTCCACCTACACACACAATGCGCATGTTAACACACAACTATTTAGATAAATGAAGAAAATGTCTATTGCAACTGAAGTGGTTGTTTAGCCTTCTACAAACCTGTTCTGAAAAGCTTAGCGCCTAAAACGGAATAGCTCTACCAATATCATCAACATGGAAAATTCTATCCAAAATGCAGGGACAGGGACCTTCATTTAACAAAACTGGTCTAATCATAACTATTGTGTAATGAAGACATTGGCCTTTGTTTACATTGTGGTTGTTAGGTTATGGAAGTACCTCTACATATTCTGAATTTCCCCTTGGGGATAAATAAGGTCTTTTTGATTGTTTTCTTTGTTGTTTTTTTTTTGATATGTCAATGTGCTGCCCATGTCCAACCAGGAAGTGAAATGAGAAACGTTGCCAAAACTGAAAAACTAGAGCAAACAAACTAGGCAAGAAAAATGTAAAATATGATGTTAACTTTTAGTGAAACGAGTAGTCCAACCTGTCTCCAATTTCTTGATAGAGAAAATGCACACAATTTAATACAAACTTGTTCCAACAAAACTTCAGGACCAACCTTCTCCTGGAAATTGAAGACTGTCTCGGCCAGCCTCTGCACGTATGGGTCCAGTTTGTAGGACTCCCACACCAGGGTGATGCCCTCGGTGATGAGAGCCTGGACCTCCTTCTTCAGCCCGGCCACCAGCAAAGAAATGGAGGCGCGCTCCTCCACTTTCTCGCAGGTGCGCTCGTAGGTCCTCACACTCTCGATGAGGGAGATGGCGAAGGGGTAGAGCTGGTTGGCCTGGTGGGCTTTGTTGACGATGGCCAGAGGCACTCTGAAGCTCAGCCACTTGAGGTTGCGCACTTCCTTGGACAGGGTGATGATCTCTGGGAGGAAGTTGACCTTGAGCTTGAGCATGTTGCCCGAGCGACCGCGGGCACGGGATGTCTCGATGGTGAAGATGCGCCCGGACACGCCCAAGTTACGCTGCTGCACCTGCAGGAGCACAAGACAAGTACTTGTAACTGAAGAAAGTGTGTCATTTCTCTTAGAAATTACTAGAAAAATGCCAGCCAATCTCCACGGCTTCCTGTTAATTTTTTGCTTCAGTAGAACAATTATAATTTTTTTTAATTTTTTATTCAATATTTATTAAAATGTTTATATTTTCACACTTCTACATGCCAGTATATTGTTTATTAATTCATAATTATTCTCCCCTATTCTATATCGTTATGTTTACACTTAACTAACCTAACTAAAAATATTATTAATCAGACTTGCTGTATTTTTCTGTGGCAAAAAAATAAATAAATAAATAATGCAGAAATATTCATCACAGTTCATTCACCTGACAGTGCAGCTAGGAGTACACAGTGCCCGATGCAAATAGATTTAACTCCTTAGACTAATCAAAGAAACTTGGAAGCTTAAAAAAAATAATAAAAAATTTGACTCAGCATATAGTGTTGCATGGGAACAGTAAATGTACCTTGCGAGCCCAGTCATCAAAGATCTCCTGCGTGTTGAGCTTGGCTCTGAAGCTGTCTCCATCCTGCTTGAGCTTGAGGCCCTCCACGTGGTTCTCCCAGCCCTTCCCCAGGACGTCCTCCACCCTCTTCATGTAGGCGGTGAGCTGCCGGTCGATCTGCTTGGCCCAGATGATTGAGCCGGACACGGGGGGTAGGTCTCGCACATGACTCATCTTACAGGCTTGGCTCTGAGGGTACTGCACTTTGAACTTATCGTGCAGAGACTCAATGTCATCCTTCACGCGCTGGATGAGCTGCGTCTGGTACTCCCGGATGGCTCCTCGGATGTGCGGGCGGACGAAGAGCGCATTGAAGCGGGAGAAGATGCGGAACATCTCGTTGGCGTTCTTGGCAGTCCCGAGCTGGTCGCGCAGCCTGGCTGTGATCCTGGTCTCCACACGGTCGATACGCTCGTCATAGCGCTTCATGGCGGCTTCCCATGCCTCCACGCCCTCCTTCGACACATCCAGGCCGTCCACCTCCTTCACGTTCTCGTAGGCCAGGTTCACCTCCTCGATGGCGTTGGCATCGGCTGCGTCGAACAGCACACCAGCCACCTTCATGTCCTGAGGCTCCACCGTCTCCCCGGGGGCGTGCTGGGGCACCGCGGTCACCTGAACACAGATTCAAGACAGGTGCTCAGGACCGTATTAAAATAATGATTATGTTCAGAAAAAAATGTACTGAGTTTGCCAATCTATAACTGAATATAATCGTTTTACCATACACTTCCCAAATTAAAATGGCGGATCAGTTTTGATGGCATTTGATGGTAGAGTGTACCACTAGTGTAGCTGCAGCTGCCCTGAGGCTAACTGACGATGTAGCTGCCAATCTAAGCCAAAACTAAACAAAAACTAAACCAGGTCTTCGATAACTACTGGACTGCACCACCAGAGGAAGCCAACATAACAACCAAAGCTTGTCATTTCACACATTTTCACTTTATGTAGGCATGAAATCCATGTTTTTGCTACTCCATCACTTACTTCCATAACTGCATAGATGTAAAACGTTTTTTCGTACCTGTGGGCGAAGCACTCTGACGATGACTGCCCGCAGCTGCTCGTGCTGCCTCCTGAAGCGCCTCATATGGTCAAGACGGGACTGCAGCTTCCTGTGGGCAGGGCTGAGTCTCCACACCATCTTCAGGTTTTCCTCACGTTTCCTCTTCACCAGGTCCCTCAGCAGAACCTGCAGCTTCTCATACTCGTCCTCCCAAGTCTGGAACACCTCGAAGCAGGCCACCATCACCTGCACACAGGGGAGGAGAAACAAAGATGCTCAGTTGATTTGCTTTAGTCTTTACTTTTTAATAAAAAACAACAATGAATGTGTGTATTTTCCAAAAACTGGGACATCAATAACAAGTTACAGGCCCTGACCTTCTCAAACTCCTCATAGGCCACGTGCATGAGCTTCCTGGTGCCTAACACCTTGAGCAGCTGTGAGCTCAGGTCTCTGGAAATGGCCTCCACCAGGCGCAGCGCCCTCTGGATGGGGTACTTGGTGTTGCGGATCTTCTTGAGGTGGGTGAAGATGGCCATGAGGGCCTGGCGGATCTTGTCCAGCTCAGAGGCGGACAGAAGGTCATTGAGAGGAAAGTCCTTCATCAGAGGGTTGTAGTCATTCACTGTCTCCACGGCCTGTTTCAGACCTACATGACAGAGACACAAGAGGGTTAGTCAAATCTGAGGAGGTGACAGTCAAGTCAGAGCGCAGACATTTTACGACTAAAATGAGAAGAAATATGGAGATTTTATGATCAGCATGATTGGTATTTTAATAGGGCAGGAACTGACATTTATTTAAGTTGGCAAGTCAGTAATTTTTTTTTTGATTAGTTGACTTGTTACATTATTATTTCCACTGTTTGGTCCAGTTTGATTTAATGACACCACTTTCCTAGTTAAAAACACCTTTTGGTGTGTGTTTAAGAGTCTGTATAGTCTATATAGTTGACTTGTAGGACTGCACTAATTTAATTGAAATGATAGTGACATTTTAATAAGTTAATCGTCTCATCAGCCTCTGTTGGGAAATTAGCCCTTTGCATTAGAGCTTTGAAACCATCAGGAATAGGTGGGACTACAGATGTTTTCTTTTTTCTACATTACATTAAAATTGTTGCTATTAAAATCTGAATAGTATCTATCAACATCCCTGAGCCAGGTTCTGCTCAGGAGTTTATCTGAGACATGACAGGAGCATGTGTTGACAGTGCTGTGACTTGGGGCCTCACCCGTGTCTGTGTCGAAGCTGACTGTAGCGTGGAAGCGTTTGCCATGCTTTAGGATCTCCAATGTCAGCAGCACCTCAGGGCTCTCTCTCTTCTCCTGGATCCTGTTCAGAGCTCGCTCCAGGTTCAGCCAGAAGCTGATCTCCTGCAGGGCTGTGCCAGAGGCTGGGTCCCGGTCCAGCTTGGTGACCTACACAAACATATTTGATTTGTATTTTGATGATTCACTGTATATTTTCACAAGTTGTTATTGATTATCTTTGTTGCTATACAAAAAACCCAGGTTAAAAGGAGTAAGAATGACACTTTCTTTGTGAAACTGCAAGTTCAGGTGCAAAATATTACAAAAGGTTTGATTTGAATGTAAAATAAATACTATTATTGATTCCAAGGGTGAGGAGTGAGCACAGCTGAAAAAAACTTGGAATTATAATTATACAAATACAAATATATTTTCCATAAATCTAAAATGTGTATCCTGCTAGTCACGGTCTCTAAATGTATGTAGGTTTAAAAGGTTTCATGTTCTCAAAAAAGAGAATTCAAATGAACAAAGGTCAGGAAATATCACTTTTGCCACTTCATTTTCTAAAATTAAAAAAAAAATTTGGCACATCTTTCACAAAATGATTTAAATATACACTGTCCATCATCCACCAATAATGGGATTCGCAAAGATGACATAAAAAACAGTTTGTAAGGCTATTAGAGTGAACTCTTTCTGTCTGACCTTCTGAATCTCTCTAATCCAGCGGTTGACTCCAGACTGCAGCTGGTTGAGGAAGGTGGGGTCCTCCACCTTGTCCCCGAAGTCAGACACTTTAGGCTTCTCTCCGCGCTCGTAGCACTGCTTGGCGATGTTGGCGATGATGGGGTTGATGATCAGGCTGATCTCTGGGATCTCGATGTTCTGCTGCAGATGGAGCAGGCCCATCTCCAGCTCTGCAATCTTCTTCTCCACCGAGGGAGCCATCTTGTCCCCATCTCTGAGGAGGGAGAGACAAGCAGAGGGTGAGCGCTCCATTCTAGTTTGCCTTTGTACACAATGTGCTGCTTCCACTATTGTAATATCTTATATTTTACATCTGCAGACACCTGTAGACTTGGAAGAAATCCTTAGACAGCTGAATGATTCCCACTTTTAATATTTTAAGAAATTAATTGAATTTAATAAATAATATTTTGAGAAAACTGGGGCATCGATAACAAGTTACAGGTCAGATATGTAGAGATGCGAGCCCATTCACAGTAAAGGGTATGTTTTTCCATGGCATCTTTTAGCAGTAAATAATTTTAAAAATGCTGAATAGATGTTTAATGTCATACTGTGGAACATTTTAGGCAATAGGATAACACCTTACAGTATGTAACTTTCTGGAGGTGGCAAATCACCTGCATGATTCCATGTAAATAGAAATTAATTATTAAAACCATACGTTGGAACATTCTCTGTGGAGACGGATACGTTTCATGCCATAGTGTGGAATATTACAGCCAAAGGAACAACATTTCTATAGAAACAAGCAGGAGGAGGCCCTCCCCCAAATAAAAGTCAGGTTTGTGGAGATGCAAGCCTATTCACAGTAAGGACATGTTTTTTCAGAGCAATAAATCCAACCAAAATGAAAAAAAACATGTTTTTTTTGTCCATTTTTCAGCTCAAAAGTTAGATACTGTGGCTTTCACTTTACATTTTTCCAATTGAATTCCAAAGCATTTCCCAAGCTTCAAGGTTGAAGTAAAAATAATGTATAGCCTGCTTTGTGTTGTACTCCATTACATGACTGAAGGTTCTTTGATACCATGTGGAAACCCTTATTAGTAGAAGGACAAGAACATGCAGCTGACAACGTAGTAGATGAAACCAATGTGCTTTACCTGTCAGAAACCCTTATTAGTAGAAGGACAAGAAACCAATGTGCTTTACCTGTCGGCCTTCCCAGACTCGCGAATGTAGGACTTGAAGAAGGGAGCGACTGCATTGCTGATGAAGGAGTGCAGGGTCTCATAGGGAGAGTCTTCACTCAGGGTCAGTACCCTAACCTGGGTGGAGATGGGTTTGTCTGCATCCACCACTGCTGTGCGTTTGATCAGGGCCAGGCTAAGGGAGACACAAGGGAGAGATTATAACCACTGGCAGCAAGGTAGTGCAAAATCTACTGGAATTGTTAAAGTAAAATAATACGTAAATTCAACTTTGATGAGCTTTTAACCATTTTATAACTGTGTTTCCTCATCATGAGCCAAGTCAAAGTTCTATTTCAATTGATTGATTCGAGCATGTTTGTCGCGTGATCAGCGAGTCTTCTACATTCTGTTTGACTGCAGAAGGATATGGAATCGGACCATAAAGAAAGGCAAACCTACATCAGAACAAAATGTATAATTTAACTTTCTTTGATTGGTTAATCCGCTTGTCACTCGCAAAGGCAGGATATGGTTCCAGAGTCACACGTTTTTGTAAAGTTTTGTGATAGACTGATAATCATAGTTCAATGAGGCTCATTTGGTCTTCTGATCATTTATTTCTAAAAGATTCTTTTTTCAGACCAAAGTTTTAGTTTGAGTAATCATGTTTCAGTAGTTCTGTATCCTCTTGCATTGAAGGCTTGAGCGTTCTGAAAATGTCTGTTCATCTACGCCCTTTCCCCGTCTACTTTTCTGTACTTACTTAGGATCATTTTAAACATGTAGGGTTCAAAATGGTCACGCAGACACTTTTCAACAGAGAAAAAACATGAATACAGTTCTGCAGTTTTCAACAGGAAGTCAGTGGACTGTTTCTGTTATGAAGCTGTTTCAGATCAATACTGCAGTTTACAATGAACAAAATGTCAAATCCTACGTAGGTTAATGCTAAATACCTGGAAAAGAGCATAATATGTTTTTTTTAATAGATTTCAATTCTGTGCAAGATTCTGGCAAAGGTGCAGAGCTCAGTCAGTGCAATGAGAACCAATCTGGATTTCTGTAGTTAGACCCATTTCTGTCATTTAACAGGTCCAGTTAAGAGCTCCTGTTCAATCTTGTTTTATGTCATTTTATATAATTAAGTTTTCATTTTTATTTGTTTGTTAAGAAGAACGCACATGTGGTTCACTGTTGGATATGTTTCTCATTTGTTTTTGTTTTTTTATTGTTTTACTATCAAACTGTCTCTTTATTGATTTTTGAAGTCTCCATTATCTTCATAGTTTTTAAGAAAAAGAATGAAATGTACTTTTTAAGTACTTACAAAATTGTGAACTTATGCATGACTTTTAAATCTCACAATCAGCGTGCACCCGCTAATGAAAATACTGCACATCGCATCAGGTTTGTCAAGTTGCTGTGTACAGTTTTTTATACTGATGGAGAATTGTCGTGTGGGAGCATGGATGACGTAGGCTTGTGGGCCGAACATTGCACAGAATCTTACAGCTAACCATAAGGAGCTAAAATGCTAAAACATGCATGGACGACATCTAAACCCTCTTCAGACATGTTTTTCATGAGGGAACATCATTAAAGTTTTTAAAAATGTAATAATCGATTTTGCATAATATCCCCTCTTTAAGCTAAACTTGTTTGCGTGAGGATTTTGCAGGTTGTAGATAGATTTATTTTATAAAACAGAAATATGTTGTTGTAGTTAAATACCTGTTGGATTTGATTCCATAGTGGATATCAATGCTGACGTTGTAGTTGATGCTCTCCCTCTCCTCCTCTCCTTCATCTCCAACATCCTCTGTGGAAAAAAAACAAGTCTTCAGTTTTTAATGCACTTAAGTTAACAGCCTTATAATAACATCATTACTCTTTGTAATTGTTTATTTAGAGTCGATCTGCATTCTGTCCTGGTCTAGACACATTGCACCACACCCATTTGGACAACGCACGTCATGGTTCACATAATACAACAGCAGACGTCGCTGGATCTACTGTGTACTGTTGTGCTATTTTAGAACTCAAAGCACCAGACTTGAGCCGAGACTGACCCGGAGTACAGAGCCACTGGAGCATCATGTGTGGAGCCAAAGCGGGTAAAACAACACCGCCTCCCGCTGCAGTGGGGATAATGTGACCGGAGGGGAGCGGAGGAGAATGGGGCTATTGAAACAAGGCAACCCACATGACTCAATGAGCTAAAGGTGTTTAGAAGTGCAAATAAGATCTTTGTTAGCCAAGGTTTTATCCTAGATTAAAGAACATAAGCTATGAGCATTTAAGTATAAGTATTTAAAGGTCCTATAGTACACAAAATTGACTCTTGTGGGATTTAAGCCATGTTATAATGGTGTCAGTGATAAATAATGAGTCATAGACGTTCATAATTCAACCTTCTACAGTTCACATGTGTGAATGAAACAAAACTTAACTCCAGGTATATTTTGATGGGGAAATAAGTATGTATCGTAGGCTATAGGCTCCAGCTGAGCGCAGGAGCCGGGAGGAGCATGCACTTCAGCTCCATGGTCATCCTCTGTGGACTTTAGTGCTGCAAAACACGCGGGCGTGGCGCAGTGCGTCAGCAGATTTTATAAAGAATAAAAATGATAAACCCTTTCTTTGTAACATTATCATAGTTGACATCAGGTGCGTGCTCCAGTGGGTTAATAACAAGCCATCAACTGTCCATTTCATAGGCTTTAAATATGTGGGTCATAGCAGTGTAAGGGCAGATCCAACACGCCTCCGCAGTGAGGACAAACCAGGACAAACCTTTGAGACAACTCCTCTCCACCAGGATGGTGTGGATCTGCGGGTCTGCGAGGAACTTCCTCATCTGCTCCACGGAGCTCTTCTCCTCCAGGGCGCTCTCCAGGGAAGACGGGGCCTCGCCGCCATCTTCCAGCAGGAGCGGCACCAGTTTACGGATGTGTTTCTGCAGCACCGAGATGTCTGCCACGGTCTGGGCCGTGGACACCTCCATAGTGCCGGAGTTCTCCTCCGTCCCTCCGCCGTCAGACATGTTGAAACAGGTCCTGGAGCCGGGGGGTTTGTGGTTGTAGTTACAGAACAAAGAAGGCTGAGGCTGTGCTGTCTCTGAGCTCAGAGACAGACTGCCGCTGTCAAAGCGCCGCAACGGAACACGCTCGTTTATGCGCGCACAGGATTCTGGGCCGTGTAGTTTTGGAAGTTACAACAACAACGCACTCAACTGTCCAAAGAACTACAATATCTATAGTGCATTTCGGTCAATCTTTTTTCTCCACTGCTGCAAGTGTTACAGCCAGGGGGAGGAAGGGAGTTGTCCCCAGTTAACGCAGCACTAATAGAAGTAATAGAACTTATGTGTCATCTGAGCTCAGTCTCCATGTGTCTGTGCTGCACACCTGTGCCATCATCTTCAGAATCTCAGTTTTCTTTAGCCTGTTTTAGGCTCATGGCCATTCAAATAATTACAGGGATTATCGGTAGATGCAAATCAAGTATGCTTTTACATCTACAGACCCGTAACCTATTTACTTTCAGTAATAAAGTCTTGTTAAAAGTGAGAGAGCCTTTGGTGTGTGAAGTTGTTTTTTAGATTCTGGCTCCCTCTGGTGTTGAAGCCCGTCTTATGCATGGGCAGTAATGAAGTATGTCCAATTGCAAACTCATGCAATCGACACAGGATTTTTAGATCTGTGCCCCGGACCCCACTGCAGAATGAAAAACAACAGCAATAATATGTTGAATCAGGTTTGTTGTGCTTATTTAATTAGTTTGCCGTGTTTTGGTGACTGTTTTAAATTAATACATCGTCATGCTCAAAATATATCTTGAAATCATTTTGTCCCCCAGTACCTTGGCCCTCACAACCCCCCACTGCACAAAAAAACAAAACAAAACAGAAGAACACTATAAAGACATGCTGTACTTTCCACACTCTTTTATTGAATAAATAGAGAATAAAATGACACAATCACTTAACAATTCAATATCCCTGAGCTATACACATGTACATCATTTACACACAGATCATCAAACCTCCTGTCATGGCTGTCTCCTATGGCACAAAGAGGCACGATGGATCCTGAGAAAGAACCTGCACAAATATTCACCTGATAGCCTATTCCGCAAACAAGATTTATTTCACATTTTCACAAAAAAAATGGCTTTAACCTAAAAACATCTGAGCTTTATGTATCAAGCGTTTAGTGATTACAAAAAAATAAAATTACTTCAAATCTTTATCTTGAGTTCAGCTATTTTGACATTATTCGACGTGTTTCTAGTTGGTTTCAAAATGTCTTATCCCAAATGGTAAAACATCAACAACTATTTTAGCTTGAAGCATGAATTAAGACAAATACCTAATAAATCTGCAAAAAAGAATCTCTAAAATAGTTCAAAATTTCTCAAGTCATGATTTAAAGAACCTATGACAGGTTAGGCTACTTATTTTCCTAAAACACAGTTAAGCCTTTATATTTAAGATTTAGCTCAAATTTTCACTTTTTTCCCCAGTTTGGTCATTTTTAGGTTTAAAATGTTACTTCTCTACTCATTGGAAAACATGACAACACACTAGGAAATTCCAAATCTCCTGTTACCTAGCAACCATGTTGTACACTGGGCCAAAACTCTGCTGCACAGAAATTATTATATGACAAAAGAAGAAATAAGAATATTTAAGAATTGTTGAAATAATGTTTAAAGTATTAGAAACAATGTGTTTCTTTTGTGTAACGTGTGAGTAACGTTTGGATAGAATTCTCCCTAGTGTGATGTCATCAATAGATTTTAGAACTTTCTACTTCCTGTAATTTTCTACACATTTTTCAACTTTTCTTCACAAATTGCGTCTTGATTTGTGTAAAACTATAATTTCTATTAACAACAGGCAGTATCCCACCAAATTAAGCCAACATTAGAGAATATAAAAACCTGTTATATACACTTACATTCTGAATTCAAGTCATTCACTCCTTACTTTTATACAGCTAAAATCCATATTTACTTTTATAGCTAAACCTCACATATTGACAAATTATTTTTAAGCTGATATTAAAAGTGTGAATCCTTTAAAAAAAAAAAAAAACATATTATACTATGGCTGTATTCCGGGAGTGCATTGGAGGTTTAAACTTCTAATCTTCTTCGGGGAACTTGAACTTAGCGTAGACGATAAGCATGACCACGGACATGACAATACACAGAGAGCCAATCACCAGGTAAGCGATGCCCAGGAACTCATTTTTGCCCCCCATCCATGAGACGTTAGTGAAGACCACCTTCTTCCTCCCGTCAAAGTTCAGAACTGGGTAGTCTGGGTACAGGGTTAAGGGCTCAAACACACAACAGTACATGCCAAAAATCAGATTTCTGGAGTTGGAGAAATGTCATGTAAATAATTATGTCTGATGTGAGTAATCTGATTTCTGAAGATTGAAAGAGTTATTCTAAAACTGTATCCCCAGATACAGTAAACATGTTCAAATCAAATATAGCTTTTACTGATAACAATGCTGATTTATTTTTAATAACAAAAACATTGAACATGATGGTGTATAATTTGGTGTTTTGGTTCTCAAGACGATTATCCAATAAGAAAGTCTCTCATTTAGGTTGCCAGTTTCAATGCTGAAATCCAGTTGGTTTAAACCTCTGCAGCTCAGTAAATTCTGGAGGTTCTGAGATTTCACATGAGCCCTGTCCATTTAGTGAGAATGACAAAAACTTGTATGTGTCTCTATCTGCAGGTTAAGGAACTGGCAACCCAGGTTCAGTTGTGATTGTGGAAAAAAATTTTTGAAAACTAGAAGAGCATAGGCTACATACAGTTACTTTAACTAGCACATGTCACCAGGTTGGTTTAAAAAGATGTGTGCATGTAAACACACACCAACAATCTGACCTAATTACTGGGCTCTCTCATTGTTCTAGTGATCAGATTTTTACTGGCCATGTAAATGTACCACTGAAATAGGGTTGGTTTTTCCATCTCATTTCACTATGAAAACATCACGTGACAGAGGATTTGACTAGCTTATTTCCTTATACAGCAGAGGATTTGCCTGGTTCCTCAGAGGAAAGAATGCCTCAACCAAGGAGCCAATATGTCTGCGATGGATTGCCTTCAAAACGATGCAGCCAATTAAAGAATGTAGAATCCATAGAAGAATCCTGACCCTCTCCTCTCCATCCTCTGCTCCGTCTGACCCTCTCCTCTGTATCCTTGCTCCGTTTGACCTTCTCCTTTGCATCTTCTGCTCCATCTGACCCTCTCCTTTGCATCCTCTGCTCCGTCTGACCCTCTCCTTTGCATCCTCTGCTCCTGTGACCCGCTCCTGTGCATCCTCTGCTCCAACCCTCTCCTCTACCCCCTCTTTATAACATAAATAAACTCATAAAAAAGGATACTGTAGCTGATCTCCAGAGTGTATTTCCCCGCGGGCAGCCCCGTGGAGTAGTCCCCCTCAGTAATTCGCCGGTACAGCTTCCTGAAGTTGGGCAGGGCGGCGCGTCTCATCCACACCAGGAAGTCTTGGTTGATGAAGCCGTTGTTGGTCGGGTCTGTGGGGTCCAGCTCGTACGCAGGCTTGGGCCAGAACAGGGGCTTCACAGTACCTGCAAGGAAAAGTACCATAATTTCCTCCACATACAACAAAATATCCTTATTCTACATAAAAACTGCTAACCCTGTAGTTTAGATCTGCACACACATAAAATGTACAAACAAATAGAAGTGCTTTTTAAATTGAACGCACCCTTATTGTACTTTAAATAAACTGTGGTTCATGTTTGGTCAGAAAATGCATTAAGTGTCAGTCAAAAGTTATAGATTGCAACAGTGAATGAATAATACACTGTAAATCCTCTAACCCGGCAGAAGCCAAATTGTGACTATACACATGCATATGCAACACATATCAGAGTTCTACTTATAATCATTCTGAGATTACTCCAGTTCAAAGCAATCCAGAAAAGCAGAACATTCAGAACCACAATGCTGCTCTGCGATTGGTCCAATAGATCACTTTACAGATAATGTCGCAACCTTAGACACACCGACGCATACATTCACTCCAAAAACTACAAAATGTTAGAACTGGAAATGAGGAGGCTGTTTTGATGGGAGAGGACATACAGGGTTTGCTTTAGGGTTTGTTTGTCTAAGGGGCTATCCCATAACGTTTTGCGATGTGATGTCACAATCTATTTTTAGCGACTGTGAAAAGCGCTCACAGTCTCAAACCCAATAGTGGGAGCAGTTCTAGATATATTCTTGTGAGTGAGTGTACTCAGAAATATCGCTAGGATTAATCTTGTTGTTCTGGGTAAATAGTAGTATTAATAATATAATAGTATAATAAATAATAAATAATAATATAATAGTAGCAGAAGCATAGTCAGTCCTGTGCGTTACCATTGAAGGCGTTCTTGAGTGGAGTCACAGACGGGTTCCTGTACTTGATGTTGTAGTCGGTCCACCAGGCGATCCCTTTGCCGTCCAGAGGCACCTCCTTTTTAGTCCCGTTCACCAGCTGATAGAGCTTAAATGTATCTGAGGACAGAGCACATATGTAACACGTGTGGAGTCCAAACATGCACAAGACCTTCACATGTTCTTCACGTGTTCTTCAAGTGTTCTTCAAGTGTTCTTCAAGTGTTCTCACCATTGAACATGCTGTTTGCTAATGCGCCACAGGGCACAATGGGAATGTCGTTAGAGTCGTACTGGTACGGTGAGCAACTTGAATCTGGATCCTGTTGACAGAAGAACAAAAATATAATTGGATACAAATGTCAGGGGCAAGATCATTTTCCAAATGTTTTGATGCAGCCGATGTGATATTGTTTTTCACATTAGGGCTACAAGTTGAATATCAATCGTATCAAAATTGGAATTTGAATGGTCTGCATTTATTTAGGAAATACAACATCCTCTGTGTATTGTGTATCAAACGCTGTCAGTTTTTTCCACGTATTTAAGCAAAATGTGTTATGCCCCAGTACAGATATATTGTATAAGCAACTCTTGAGGTCAAAATAAGTCTGCTGTGTACTGTCTGCAACTAATTATTAAGCGTTTTACTGTTTGCTAATCAGGAAGTGCACGTTGGCATACTTGTTGTTAGATTTACCATGGCGACAAAACTCCCCAAACTGGTCTCTGAGAGCTGTGAAAAGTGCTTATAAACTCATCGTGGTGAATAATTAGGATGCTCAGAACGCATAAGGTAAGTGAGGAATAACTTTGGACCACTGCAAACAGTTTAAAATGTTTTTCATGTTTTTAAGATGGTAAAAATCAGGTACAGCCATTGAAAATCTAATCTCAAATGCAACACTAAAATACTATGGGGGCACTATGTAAGTTTTTAGGTGGAGGGTCTGAAACAGGGTTTAATTTGAATCGGAACAGGACCTGGCAACTGTCAGAGAGCGTTCTGCCAACTGTTTTCTTTGATCTGGTAACTAGACTGGAGTTAAACTTTTATATTTATGGTCTTGTATAATATAAACACAGACGTTAGTGTTTTAGACAAAATAAGATCACATTTTCGTGTGTCATAGGCTACGTCTCATCTCCTCTGTTCTCACAGCACAGAGCTGTCCCACAGCCTGATCCCACACCACTGTTCCAAAGCGGCGAAATGGGGCTCATTTGTTCACGATATTAAATGTCCTTTGATGACAGAGAAGGCAGACAAGGATCTGAGGGACACGCTTTAGGCTACGGTATGAACAGCCTTGTGAATGAGTAGCTTTTGTACAACTTTTTGTTACAATCACTGTAGATCAGTGTCAGATTCAGCCGATACCAGGGCTGCGCTGACACGGGGTCGGGGAGTGAGCGCGTGGGAGGGCAGACTGCTCATTCACACAAGGCTGTGTACAACGCTACAATGCTGAGGCTTGAGTCAGAATGAGTATGAGTATCCAGGTGCAGCACATGTATAAAAACACGGTCCGACAAATAAAATGGCCTTTTATATGGTTTAGAATTGAGCAAGACGGTCGATTGCATTGTAGTTTGGCATTTCTGAGAGCTTATTGACCTTATTCTGTCCCGCCCACTTTTGCTGTAAATGCAAGTAAACCGCGCTCTCTTTGTGGTGGCACTTCCGGTTAAGTTCCGGTTTCAATGGAGAATTTGGGAAATATTTTGCCACTAAAATCTGTTATAAAGTAGTTGATTTGTGTCAAATGTTCAGTGTTTATATGCAACAAGTCAACACTGCACCAATTCTCTAGGATACTTTAAAACAGCTTTGTAGTCCATACAGAACTTATTTATTGCCAAGATTGGCAGCCCCATGCAAAATAATACAACCTGAATAGTGATGGCAGCGCCCACGGTAACTTCTGGAATAAGATGAATGCTCACCTACTATGCATGTTCCGGTAAAGTTTTGACCTTGTATGGACACCGGTCCCAAAGCCGCTTTTTGTTTCGGCAACGTCTGATTTACAAATTATGCACTGGCCTGAAACCTTCTATTCTCCATGGAGATGTTGTTGTTTTGTCAGGAATGATCCGCAGATGGAGGACAGGTTTACATCATACTGTGGAACATTCCAGGCAAACCAGAAAACATATATTCATACTTTGCAGCTGATGCCATCAACATTCCCTGAGGGTGTGATGCTAACTGGAGGCACTACTCTGTCTGAAATGCTGTTACTCAAATTAGACTTTAATCTGAGCTTTAATTTACCACAACCTGACCAACCAATGTGTTGTTTAAATCCATTTTGTATGTTTCTGGAGTTTAAAGAACTATCTCAAAACTTTTTCTGACGATGTTCGCTAATGTGTGCATTGTCACCATTGTAACGGCTGAACATTCCACCACAGGCATACATGTAGAACACCCCCAGCATGATGTCACTGCAAAGTATCAATAGTGCATCCTACTTCATTGTACAACATCACTACCTTAAAGTTGTCCAAGTCTCCAGACAGCTGATAGTCGTCCTTGGACACGCCATAGCTCCTCTGATTCTGGAAATAGTTGGTCAGGGCATAATAAAAGAAGACTGGGCCCTGTGGAGACAAAAAACAGATACTACATGATAACTACTAGCAATATATGACTTTTCCCCCATCATTAGCTCACTCAAAAGAGTTGGCTTGATTCATGCATAATCATGTGCTGTCCTGCATGGGAGGCTCGAGTGCTCAAAAATGTCCCTTTCTGATGGACATAAGGTTAAGAAAATTTAAATCAGAACAACTTTTCAGAGCTTTTAACCATGTTATAGTTGTTTCCCCTCACGATTTACACGGCCACTGCTCTGTACTTACTTCGTTTTCCAATTTTATTTCCTTAATCGCTGATAGCTAAAGATTTGGTATTTTTTGGTATTTATTTGTAAAAAGGCAGAATAAAGGGGGCATTATGTAAAACATACGTTTTGGAGCTTTCTACCATGTTATAATGTTGTTCCCTCATCAAAAACATGCCTGAAGAAGGTTTTGATGTCATCCATGCATGTTTGAGTATTTTAGTGATCTGTCCGGGGCTCTATTCAAACCCTTCTTACGAATTAGCTGTAAGATTCTGTGCAATGCTCAGCCCATGAGCCTACGTCATCCATGCTCCCACATGACAATTCTCCATAAATATACAAAAACATGATACAAAACTACACAGCAGCTCAACAAACCTGATGCGCTGTGCAGTAGTTTCTTTAGCGGGATGCACGCTGACTACCAAACTTTATCAAAGGGTGTTTGGTTGCCATCATAGCCATGTTAAAAGCATTCATCTGATTGACTCGTGTGTATTAAAAATATCACGAAAAACCAGACAAAAGCATTTCATATCTTCTTTTAAAAATACACATCGCAGTTTAACACCAACCTCGAAGAGCCTGTCCAGGTTGAAGTCCAGGGCGCACTTGCAGTCCTTTTGGTTTGAATCTGAGCAGGAGAAACAGGGCGAGTTCTGCTCCACCCCGGTGTAGTCCATCTGATGTGGAAACGGCACACATGAAATATTAACACTGTGCTGTACTGCCTGAGCACACCTCACACCTCACGCCTGACAGCACAGAGCCAGAACAATAGGAGCACAATGGTAGTATCCTTTACAGGGGACAGGTCTGAGCGTGACACCTGCTCTCAGTTATAGCCCTGATAATATACAAGTCAGGGAGGTGGTGTTGTTAAGTCAGTTTGTGCAGGTTTCAGCGAATAAAATCTATTGCTTTTAGTTCAATTTGAATACCTAAATTCAAGATTTATTCAAGAAGTAAATATTTGCCCAAAGTATGCATTTTCTCTTTATCAGAATATAGAGTGTTCAAAGGCTATTTTAAAGTCACAGCATTTTACCTTTTAGTCAAAAAACAGACTCAAATAAAAGCATAGCATTTTCGTCATTCTGTTTACTGCACCAAAAAATGTGTCCTTACTGTGAGCGTGCTTGCATCTCCACAAACCTGACTCCTCTTCCTGCTTGTTTCCATGTTGTTTGTTTGTGCCCTTAGATAGTATTCCACACTATGTACCTATCTCTACGAAGGATGTTGCAAACTATGGTTTTAACTTTCAATGGAATCATGAGGTGACGTGCCACCTCCACAAAGTTACATACTGTAGCTTTAAGATTTATATTTATGTTATTCCACATTATATATGATTCCATATTTTGTCAATAACACATTTTGTTTTCTCCAAAGCCATCCATGCTTTGACAATACACTGCTTAAACTAGTAAATCTCGTGACAAAAGGTCTATTTTGACAATAGTCCAAGATTAGAATATTTGCTGTCCTTACAACATCAGTGATGATTTAGTTTGGATTTTGTCTCATTCCATACTGTTGAAATCTATCAGTATGAAAATCTATCTATCTACTTTCACTTCCACTTGATTTAAAATTTGAGTACACCTCTGTCAGCTTCCATTCAGGAACATAATATAGGCCAACCTAAAAATCACTGTTTACAGTCACAAATCCTAAGTTATAATGCTGATCACATAATGGCTGTAGTAATGGATGGATAAGCAAATTCAGTATTTCACATTTCCATGCAAACTGTTTCTTTCACAATAACCCTACACTATAATGTACCTAATAGCTAGGTACTAATAGCTTCCATACCTCCATAACCTGCAGGTCCCTGGATGTGACAAACAGAGCCACCCCGATGCCGATGAAGATCAGGCCGATGATGAGGAAGAGGGGGATGACGATGCCTGCTGAGAGGATGGGCTGCCACGCTGGAAGTCTCTGCTGCGTGAACGCAGTGTTGTCCGGGCGGTTCTCTGCCTCCGGCTTCTCCTTCTTATTCATGGTCCCTGCTCTGTGGCGATACAAGGGAGTTTGGTTGTTTTATTAAGTCTATTACAAGTTTTCTCTTACTCTGAAGGCAGACTTTTTTTTGCAAAATTGACGTTTTAGAGCCTTAAAGCATGTAATAGTTGTTTCCTCTTCTCATTTACCCTCTCGAAGCTGTATTTGGAGTGATTTGTGCATGTTTGAGCAAGCTTTAATCAGTTATTTTCAAGACGCCATATTGGAGGTTCTGGGCTTTCACATGAGGCATGGCCTGTCCATATATTGAGAATTTAAAAAAGCCACTGGCTACACAGGTTCAGTTGTAATTTTTTCAAACTGTAAGATCGCAGGCTACATCGAACTTGCAAGTTGAATGGACACAATTAGCAAATTACAAAGGCTGTAGTTTTTGATGTAAACAAAATCCCCCGTCTTATTCCGCATAAAAACTGATAACCCTGTAGTTTAAATAGAAACATGGACCGAAATGTGATCCTTGTATTAGTTTGTCAGTTCATATTTCTTTTCTATTGTCTTTTTGTCACTTCTTTTGGACATGTTTATACTGTGAATTTTGAACAGAATCCTATTATTAAAGCTAATCGTAATCACAATGCTTGTCAGAAAAAAATTAAATATTTTTTCCCAAATTGTTCAGCCCTAAATTATTAATTCCTCATGAGAGAAATTCATTCACTTGCTGGGGCGACCTGTCAGGGGCAGTGATCTGGTGTCTGGACACCAGCTAGTCTTGTCCAGTGAGGTTCATTTGGTCTTCCGATAATTTATTCTAGCAGATTCTATTTTCAGGCCAAAATTTGGTTTGAATGAATTGAGCTAGTCTTGGTCTGGACTACCTTAGACTTATTGTGCATGTTTTGGGTTGCCTGGAGGAAACCCACCCAGACACGGCGAGAACATGCAAACTCCACACAGAAAAGCACAGGCTATTCACTTTTTTGTCTAATAGTATTAGGCCAATGAAACTTGGTAGTTTTTCCAATTCACAGTGCAATACAAGTGCATGTAAATATATGGTGGGCCTTTAACCAAATCTATCCTCATAGGCTACATCACACACACGACTACATTGCATTATACATAAATAGGCTGTCTATCTCAAAGTCAGTACAAAGTTAGGATCCAGTACATTACTTTGTAAAAGTAGATTCACATTCTTAATTTTAATGTTCTAGTGTACAATGTACTGTGGATTTTAATGTAACTCTGCTTCTCCAAACCAGGAGTGACAATCATCTGATTAACAGGCTATGTCCATGACAGTAAGTAACCAGTTCCATGGGCTAAAATATTAAAGGCACAAACTTGAGCATCCCAGACCCAAGATTAACTCATGAGAGAGAAACATTCAACCATTCAAAATTTACCCTAGTTCAAAACGTATATCCAAAACGCATAGACCTACTTCCTGATGTTGATGGCAAACCTATACACGACACCTCACCCAATTTGACTGACAATCAACAATGTTACCTCAAACAAACAGTAGCGCACCACCCTAGATAAGAGGGATCGGGCTACATTTAACAGCAAAAAGCAACGCATAGGCCTTTTCACTGTAAATCTACTTACGTGCAGAAGGCTAAAACAGGATAAATCTAGAGACTTCCCTGATGATAGTGCGAGGCTTGGAGCGCCTTCAGTTTACCTGTTTGCTCTCCACGCCCTGCAGGAGCCACATGCCCTGCTCAACCGGTTCTGTGCCCGAGCGTGTTCTGCCTACGTCATCATGCAGCAACGGACCAATGAGAAACGTGAGATATAATAGAATAAATTTGTATTGTATTTGTGAATCACAATCAGAATAAGTTTGATTGCCATTATTAGTGAAGAGAATTTAAAACTCTGAACTTGTATTGGTGGTTAGGTGCAACATAAAACAATGAATAATAAATATAAGCTATAAAAATAAGGTGATACGTTAAAAAATAAGGTAATTAAAATTTTTTTTTAAAATGATTTTGGCTCAATATATACAATATATACAATATGGGCAGAACAACTGCAGAATATGGGCAAAAACCTTCAGTGAAAGTAGATAATTATGGTTCAAGTAAGTTAATTTAGCCTAACAGGCTTCCTTTGGTGATGTACAACCCATGCTATAAAAGTAGGTCTATCAAAAACAAAAACGGGAAGTAAACTATTATTACAAAATACAGCATATATTTTTAGATAAACTAAAATAATTGTGTAATAATTAGTTTTTTCTAATCTACATATTACCGATACCATATTACATACCGATACATGTAATATTGTTCTTAACACAAATTAAGTAAAATCTTTCTTTCAGACCATCTCATTTTGTTTTGTTTCATAACTATATATATATTACCCCAATATTGTGTGTTTCTTCTTATTATATTTATATTTGTTAAATAAATAAATACTTTTTTTTTGTAATCAAGAATTTGTATATAATTACTGTAAAACAATATATGCATTTATCAATTTTTATTTATTTTATTGACCAGACCAAAATCTGCCTGGAAACCCCCCTTTTCCCCACATCGAACCAATCCCTGTGCAGCGTCGTCGTGTGAAACGCTTTCCTTTTAACCAATGAGCACAGAGTTCATTCATTCCGGGGTCTCGTAACTGCGCCGTCTTTGTGTTGACATCTGCGAGGCACAAAGAGGTAACAAAATCATCTTTCACCTTTATTAGTGCACGATCCGTTTAAGAGATATTTATGTACTGATGTGTATCGTTTAGTCACACTCGTATTTTGCGTATAAATCCATCTTTGGCGTAGAAATAGTCCGTTTTCCGGATCGCACCTGCTCCTGCTGTTCTGCTAAACGGGAGCTCATTGTTAGCATTGCTAGCTCGTTTAGCCTAGCGCGTTCAAAACAAATAACCAAACCGAGGTTAATACGGCAGCACAAGACACTCAACCTTTATAGCAGAAAATAGTTTGCATATGATTAAGGTTTAGACATTATTTTTGCTTTGATTTACCCTTTTGATTTTTTATAGCCACACCGATTTGCTGCTAAAATGCTAACATGATGTGACTACTGGTTACGGAACGTTCATTCATACGCTTTACTTCAGTAGTCTGCATGTGACTGGTGTAATAATAAGGGTAATTTGTGTTTTTTTGCGTTTTGTTCATCTAATATAGGTGTTGTTGGTAATCCCTGTTGTGGTTCTGTCTTCGTTTCTTAGCTTTTGAATGGATATTACACGGTGCACGGAGAAATGGGTAATCAAAAACCAGGTTACTTTACCATGCAGCAGTCATTTCATTAAGTCATGAACATTAAACACTCATGCACGGTTTGAAGTCCAGTGTTAGTAGATCTTCCTCAGAATAAATAAGAGCTGATGGTGTCTCTTGGTTTGATTTGAAGACTTAAAATGTTTACTTTATATTCAACGTTTTTACGTTTTGTTGCTAACTAAACGAATGTTGAAATGTTTGCATGGTGACATTTATTTTGGTTTTATTATGTTTTTACCTAGCTACTTATTATAAACGTACTTAAATTCTTCACTCAACAACTTCTTAAATCACTTTCTCAAGATAGATAAGCTCATCATGAAGCATCAATACATTAAAGGGAGGGTATGTAGCCTGCCTTACTGGTAACAAATAAACTACAATCACAACTGAACCTGGGATGCCGGAGCCTTAACCGGCAGATCAGAACCTCCAGAATTCACTCCCTGAGCTGCAGAGGCTGCACTAGCACTGATTCATGATTGGCTGCAGGTGCTGGGGTTTAGGTAATGACCATTCAGATCAGAGAGAGTGCTTTTAGGTTTAAAACAACTGGATTTCATCATTGGAACTGGCAACTCAAATGAGAGACCCATATGAGGCTCTGCATTCTTATTGGATAATCATCTTTAGAACCAAAACACCAAATTATAACAACTCCAATGTTTTTGTAATTGGGAATAAATCAGCATAGTGTTACCAGTTGTTTGATTTGAACATGTTTCTCACATCTGGGGGACACAAATAGGTAATGTTTGTGAAATTTATAAAAATAAAAATTTGACTTATCCTCCCATTTAAATAAATAGATGTTACATTTTTACTTGTTGTTCTTAAAGGTGTACGTTTGTTGTAGATCTTGCATTTGTCTTGCACAAGTGTCATTAGCCCATAGTCATCTCATAGTATTTGAAGGGATTTTTGTTTTAATAAGTATGATTTTCTAACTTCATTTTCCTTTCATCTTACAGTTGACAATACCTTTTGTGTTCTGTCTTAAATGATTCATTTTGTATTTTTCAGGAGAGGCCTCCAACATCCTCCATTATGCTTTCTAGCAAAAAGTCTGATGCGGGCTCCTCTTCCTCCTCCTCTTCCTCCTCTGCTGGGGCGTCTGGAGCCGAGCGAGTCCCCACTTCTGATGCACAGACCGGGACTTCCGCCTCCGCCGGGCTCATGGAGGTCAAGAAGAAGGAACGCTCATCCCCCAGCGGAGAGCCCGGAGCGCCCCCCTCTGGAGCCCACCAGGGGGGGCCCAGTGCGGCGGACCTTGAGGCCGCCGAAGTCCGCAGAACCAGCCGGCGGAAGCGAGCAAAAGTAAACATTTTAGGTTTCTACTGCCCCTACAGACAGGGAGAGGAAGGACAATACTCATTCCGATACTACAATAATAATAAAACACTCTTCCTTTAGACAATAGAAAGTGATTTTATATTTCTATGTGGCCTTATATCTGTGCAATCCCTTAGTTGTCCAGGTAGTTTCCATAGAGGTCCATGGGCACTGATGTGGTTTATGTGGTCTTTTACTTGTTCTGATACAGCTCAAAATCATTCTAAAGCTATTCAGGAAAGGTTCATTTCTGTCCTGTGAATGTGACTTTTTCAGTATTTATACGTGCTCAAATGAGTATCTAGTTTTGATACTAGTTTTAGTATTGATTGGTATCAGATTTTTTTTATACTTTTGACAACAATTAATTAAAGAACTAATTCCCTTATTCATTACATTTTTACTTTGATTATTGAAAGTTGTGAATATGATACATTTTTGACCTGTTCAGCTTCCTATAAAATGCTGTTCTCCAGTTTGTTTTTTCCACAGGTGGGATAACGTACATGGAGTAAGCCAATCAGACAAGTAACAGCATGATTTCAATTTTCTTCAGTCATCTCACTAGTATCACGTCTAGGGGTTATAAATTAGCCTAGACGAAGGGATGCACCAATACCAATACCGATACTGGAATTAAATATCGTCACTGATACTGAAAAATTAGCTCAATCGGATATCGGTTCCATGGTAATTTACAGGCTGATTTTGGCCTAGAACATCTGATAATGTTGTCTGTGTAATCCCTCCCGTCCAGGTATGATCCATAGCAAAAGAAAAATTCAATTCTGTCAACTGGACAGAACTGAAATTTTCTCTTATTATCTAAAATTACAAAAATGTTTCTTACTATCTGATAATGTTTGAACTTGTATTAATACAAAGCTGTTCAATAGTGATTTGAAGGGTAAATAACAGTTACATAACACAATTTGTGCGATAAGTTAACTGTGTTTTAAGGAAATACGTGCCATTTTCCGTCCCTACACTGGTATAGAATAATATCGGGTAACGGCAGATGCTTAAAGTCAAAGTATGAAACTAAAAAAGCTGGATCGGTGCATCCACTGTGCCGTCAGATTAGCACTTGTTAATCTATGTTGATTGTATCTATCCATTCTTATCAAATATTTATTATGATGATACAGTTTTAAACAGAGTTGAGAGGAGTGAGCTACCTGATGGACACCATCTCGATTGTTCTGAATGAAGTTTAGCTTGACCATTATGCATGGTTATGGTACCTTCTATACATTACTGCAAATAGGCAAACATTACAGCCCTATTAGTTCCTTTCAAGGGTTGTGTTGTAGGGTGGGGTCCATGCTGAGATCAGCTGTATATCAGACTATACAGAAAATGCATCTTTCTTAGCCAGGCTATTTCTATTTGACCATTTCAACAGTACTGTTCATGAGGTATGGGATTTGCCATTCTGCTTCACAACTGCACTTTGTGTGCAGCTCCTGTGTGGTGTCTTTAGTGGTCAGTAACAGTGTCCCAAGGAAGGAGCGCTTGTAGCACCACATCGCTGGTTTTAATGTTGCTTTTATTGTGCCTCCTATTGCAGGTGGAGTACCGCGAGATGGATGAAAGCCTGGCCAATCTGTCGGAGGATGAGTACTACTCTGAGGAGGAGAGGAACGCCAAAGCAGAGAAGGAGAGGAAGCAGGTGGTGCCTCCTCCTCCGCCCCCACCCGAGGAGGAGCAGGACAGCGAGCCCGAAGAGCCGTCTGGTGAGTGGGGCAAAGTAGTCATTGGCCTAGACTGGGATATTAGAAATGAAGGCTGCTTCCTATTCATTATAATGTGTTTTAAAGAAAACGCATGTATGTTGTTCAGTTCTGTTACGTAGTAGTTTTTGATGATTAGAGCCATTTTATTTCCATATTACAAGCAGAGGTTGATTTCTACCGCATTTGAAATATAAAAAAATCTGTTCTATCTTGATTTTACTGTAAAATGCACTGAAATCCGCCAGGAATCTCTTCAAAGTGTCTTCAATCTAGTAAAAAAAAAAAACTTAAATGGGAAAAAAATAATTGAATGAAATGGAAAAATCAAGATGCATTTGGTGAATTTAAATCCTTTGATTAATTTAGACCAGTGGTTCTCAAAGTGAGGTCCTTGGGCCATGTGTTGGGGGTCCCCCAAATAATGTGATAACAATAGATTATTACTTAAATATTGCTGTTTAGGGCTGTAGGCCTTTAGTCGTTCAGTCAATTAATTGGTTGATGGTGTCTTGGTCAACCAAAAGTTGTATTAGTCGAGTAATTACATTGGACAGGATTTATATGAGACAACTGCAGAAAGGGAAGGGTTTGGATGTGAGTTTAATCTGCCTTTTTTTCCATACAAATGCAGTTTCCTAGTACTTTTCCATTAAAAGTTACATCATAGATAATAGAAACTATTAAGCGCCTTTGCCACACCCCTTTTTAGTCGACTAATTGATTGGCAGCACATGTCTTTAGTCGACTGCAGCCCTAATACAGTTTCTTCTGATATACAAGTCCAAACATATAATGTGACTGATGGAAAAAAAACTGGTAAACTAAAAAAAACAATGACTCTGAGAACTTAATCCATCATCCAGATTTAGTTATATGCTTTGAACTTCTGAATTTTATTGTGATGCCATTGTGGAGACCAATGGGGAGTCCTTGGGATATTTTCATACCAATACGGGGTATACATAATCGCTCCCAAGCCTTTCCTAAGCTCCCTGTCCGGTCAGGTGTAGAAGGCGCTGCATTCCAGAGCCGCCTGCCCCATGACCGCATGACGTCCCAGGAGGCCGCCTGCTTCCCGGACATCATCAGCGGACCCCAGCAGACGCAGAAGGTCTTCCTGTACATCCGCAACCGCACAGTCAGTCACTTGTACCACACACGGATGAGTTTAACGATGTTTTGTCGTTTCATTTTGTTATTAACTTTCTGTTCTCCACTAGCTTCAACTGTGGCTGGACAACCCGAAGATCCAGCTCACGTTTGAGGCTACGGCACAGCAGCTCGAGGCTCCGTACAACAGTGAGGCAGTTACATGTTGTGTATTTGACGGAGTAAATCTGATTAGATCTAAAGTTTCTTGTGTCTGATTCCAGGTGATGCAGTACTGGTCCACAGGATACACAGCTACTTAGAAAGGCATGGACTCATCAACTTTGGCATTTACAAAAGGGTCAAGCCGTTACCAAGTGAGTTTCCTAAAAGCAATGTTATAGCATCATTATTAACATACCGGGATAGTGCTTTGTTTCATTTATACATGTTCCTGATGAAGGTGCTCCTCTGTGTTTTTTTTTTATTTTTTAAATCCACTAACCTTAACCAGACTTTTATTGATAATTTCAGTACTAAAATAACCTACACTTAAACGTTTTGGAGATTCCTACCATGTTATAACGCTGTTTCTTCGCCAAACTTATGTCTGAAGTGGGTTTTATGTCATCCATGCATGTTTGAATAATCTTCCCTCCTCGGCCCTATTCAAACCCTCCTTTATAGTTAGCTGTCCAATGTTCAGCCCATAAGCCTAAGTCACCCGTTTTCATAAATATACAAAAACATGATACAAAACAATACACTACAACTTCACAAACCTGATATGATGTGCAGTAGTTTCATTAGCGGGGTGCACGCTGATTGTGTTGTGATACCGCTCTGAAGGGGGAGTGAGGTAGCGCGGAGAGAAAGGGGACGGGGGACTCAGACCATCAAAAACTGAAACTAATTACACATTTTAATATTTTTCATATATAGAATTTTTAAAACAATAACAGGTATCATGGAGATCTAAATATGTTATGCGTTAGCAATAATACACCATAGAAATGTAATACCCCTTCTTTAAAATGCATGATGGACTATGGCCAAGTTCCAACTTCAACAAACCTCCTATTTATTCAAGAAGAGGGTCTTTTACCTGCTTTTGAATATTGCAATTGAATTTATGTAGTTCTGAACACCCTTTTTAATAATCATAACAAAACCTTTTTTTCCCCACAGCTAAAAAGACTGGAAAGGTGATTGTGATTGGAGGAGGGGTGTCTGGTCTCGCTGCAGCCAGACAGCTCCAAAGCTTTGGGATGGATGTGACTGTGCTAGAGTCCAGGGTAAGAAATAAAAAAAGGACTATTTTGATGAAAATTGAAGAGAAATATACAGAAAATCTAAATTCTCTGTCTTGTGCCAGGATCGTGTGGGAGGGAGAGTGGCCACATTCAGGAAGGGGAACTATGTGGCTGATCTGGGAGCCATGGTGGTCACTGGGCTCGGTAAGAATTAATTTCAGTTTGTACTTCAATAACGTTGAATCTAAAGGACGTCAGTTCAATTTTGGAAAAAAGAGAAACAAGTGATTTTGTATATCAATCTCTGCTTCATTCAGAAAATAGTTCATTCATTAGTCCCTATATATATAATATATATATATATCTCTCCCATAAAGCAGTCTTTCTCAAACTGTGCTACACTGGTGGTATGTGAGCTCCTTTTGGTTGTATTTGGACAGCACTTTTTGTGGGTTTTCCTCATTTAGAGTTAATTTGAATAACTTTTTGTCCTCCTTTGGACCATTTCTTGTTTAGAAATACAGTGGAAATGTTGTGGTCCACTTTTAGACCTGGTTTACCCCTAGATTAGACCTGGAATAGTCCTGTTATAGACTTTAGATCTGGTGGTACTCAAAGGAAAATCTTTTCTTTGGTTGTGCTTGGTGTGCAAAGTTTGAATTTGTACTTCAGTAGCAGAGAAGCTAAAGGGTACAAGTTCAATTTCGGAAAAAGAGGAAAACAGTGTAAACGTCAGCATAACAAAGAGCCTTGTAGTTGTCGTCACCTCCGATGGGTAGTTGCAGATCACACTAGCGAGTAGTGGATTTTTTATTTCATTTTTACCAAAATTACTACACAACGGTGCTAAAAGTTATGTTAAGAACTGAAAAAACTGAACGCAGTAAGTACAGAGCAGTGGGTGTGTACCGGTGGTGGTGAAAGTGGGAGTTGATCGCCACAGTGGCGTCTTGAAAATAAGCTATTAAAGATTGCTCAGACATGCCCAAATCATTCCAAACACAACTTTGAGAGGGTAAATGAGAAGGGAAACAACTATAATGTGGTTAAACCTATTCTGCAAAATGGACTTTTCAATCCATTAAAGAGTAAAGAACCTTGGTACACTAACCTCAATTTTGCTTCCTGTGTCTACGTAATTTCCATAAAACTATGGAACAATTGTCTTAGAAAATCAGTTGAAGTGTCAACCTTGCCTACAGTTACATCCATTACCCTTTAAATTGTCTGTGAATATGCACATCCTCCTGTAGAGGGCAATGTTTCATACTCCAAAACCAGTTCATCCTAACCCAAACTCATTCATATTTCTCTGTACCCAGGAGGAAACCCCATGGCCGTGGTCAGCAAGCAGGTCAACATGGAGCTGGCCAAAATCAAGCAGAAGTGTCCCCTGTATGAAGCCAATGGACAGGCGGTGAGCAGAGACATGCAGAGCGAACACAGGAGAACTGACCTACTCTGAGGACAATACACACTAGCTTGTTTTTCATTATTTTGGTCCTCCTATATCCAAAAAAAAAAAAAAAAAAAAGTGGCACTATAACTTTTCTAATGGAGGGTCTGCCACATACTTGCTTCTACAGAGATGTTATTACTTTACCTGGAATGTTCCTCAGTGTGGCATTAAACTTAAAACCTGCATGAAGATTGGACTACAACTAAACAAAAATTTTAGTAGTCGACTAGTCCAACAATTATTTCAAAAGTGACTTGGAGAATTTACAAATTAAAAGCCCTGTACCCAAATCTTTCATGTATTTGAGCAAATGTATCTTGCCCCAGTACAGATATGTTGTATAAGCAGCTCCTAACGTCAAAATAAGTCCACTGTGTACTGTCTGTATGTAATTATAAAGCGTTTTATTGTCAGATAATCAGGAAGTGTGTGTTAGCTGCATACTAGTTGTTAGCATTAGGCTCTGAACATTTTGAAAAGTGCTTATAAACTCATCATGGTGAATAGTTAGAATGCCCAGAATTCAAAAAGGTAAGCAAGGAATAACTTTGGACCACTGCAAACTGTATTTGTCACTATTTTTTACAAATCGCTGAAAAATATTGATGCTATCTTAATGAAAAAACTATTTTCCAGATCAAAACTTGCTGCAGCCCGGATAGTCAGACAGTAAACGTAGTTGGAGTTTTGTGCATGTAACTGTAGTGACTGTCTCCTCCGTCCTCCCGCTGCGAGCTAAAACAACATGGAACATTTTATCCAAGAATAACCTTTTTTTTTTTTTTTTTTTACTGGTAAAGCTATTCGCCTAATTGTCCAAATCACTCAGGTCAGGCACGCTCTTCTCCCAGGAGCCTAATGGAATGTGAGGCGTTCAGTTTTCCTGTGCGGCCATATTACGTTTCACGCTTAACTAGGACCTGGTGTTGTTTACTTCCTACCAGCAACTGATTACATCGTCCCAAATATTTAGCAGACATTTCGTGCCCTCTCTCTCTCCAAATTTGCTGTGGAAAATAGTAGTTGTCCTCCAGCAGTAGAGAACACATGATTAAAGGCACCGTCTTAAAAATGTGAAAAACAGAACTAGTTCATTTTAAACGGTTTGCAGTGGTCCAAAGTTATTCCTCACTTACCATATGCTTTCAGAGCATAATTATTCACCGCAATGAGCTTTTAAGTGCTTTTCACAACTTTCAGAGACCATTGCCACCATGGTAATGCTAACAACAATTAGCTTTCTAACTGTGCACTTCCTGATTATCGGAAAAACCTTTAAAATTACATGCAGACTTATTGTGACATCAAGAGCTACTTATACAATAGATCTGTAGCGGGGCAAGAGAATTTTTGCTCAAATACATGGGGAAAAAATTGAGTACAGGACTTTAAACTTTTGTGTCTGCTGTTTTTGTTTGCTAGCTCTATTTATTAGCATGGTAGCATTAGCATGTTTCATTTGATGGCATGTAAGCTAACCGCAGTGTATTTTACTAGGAAAAATTACCCATAACCATCTAAAAGTCTATGCTATGGTAAAAGAATATGTGCGATGGCAGGGCAACTAATGGAATAAGTGAAGCTGTTTAAAGGTGCGCTGCGTAATTTTTCTGGTGGGAGGTCCGTCTTCATGGAAATGTTATTTTTTCCTTAAAATGTTCCATAGTATGGCATTGAAAGTATCGATCTAGTTCATTTGATCACAGCTGCACTCTTACTGTGAGTGGGGTTGCTTATCCACAGAGCTGACCTGTAACTTGTGTCTTGCTTGTCACCATGGAGAGACAAGTTGAATGCCATAGTGTGGAACATTCTAAGCAATGCAAATGAACACCCTCTACCAGAAAGGTTTCAAATGAGGCTAAAGCAATAGCTGCTATTAAAGATGTTGGTTAGCTAGCGGTGAGTTAGAGTGCAAACTTGTGCATGTCTGGATTATCACCTGATGACATCATAAGGTGCGATCAAGCGTTTTGAGCTTTAGAGGGAGATTGGTTTAAACTGGCAGGCCTACTCAAACTGAACAGTGTAAGTGGAACAAAATACAACTCAGGAATGTTGCTAATGATAAGGTGTCCAAAAATATAAAGACTTTTATTGAATGAAAATCCAATCTAGATGTGTGTACTTAACCTATGTATGTTTCTCTCTCTCTCTCCCCTGGCGCCGTGTTCATCTGTGGGTGCACTGCTAAAGGGGGAAAGGTGCACCAGTGTATGTATGGGTTTATTTCTCTATTGTTTTACCCTTCATCTCATTCTCATCCCTTCATCTGATTCTCATCCCTCCATCATCACGCCAGCTCCTTGCATTTCCCACTCATTTCATAGCTGCATATGTATTTTTCATGATTTTTCATAAGTAATGTTGATAATTCATTTTAGCTGACTTGCTACCACTATACTGTCCTTTGCGTTGCTCTTGCAATGGGTTGTCATGCACACAATTCTAAATATACTAAATATATTGAAGTACATTATATAATGGCACATGCATCCTATTGCGAGACCAAAACGCCACCCACAGCCATATTGTATCTCGTTGCTAGGGTACACAAATTCAAACTCGGAAAGAAATATCCATAAACTGTTCAAATATCAAAACAGTCCCATTCTTTACCAGGAGCTCTGGTTATTGATATCCATCTTTGCTCAATATACATCAGCGAAAATAAGCCATTACATCGTTCCATAGATCAATATGGCACTTCCTTCTAGATATTGGTCTTTCACATATCTTCACTGAATCTTCTGTGTGATGGAATTTTGCATACACCAATTCAAAAGCTGTTTCAGATGGTACATTTTTGTATTTTTAAGATTGTTTACAGGGAGTTTTGTAACAACTTTGAATAGCTTAAGTTCCCAATGTAAAGCACAGGTTGAGGGTCAGTAACCTAAAATGAATGTGCTGAAATGATGGTAATGTAATATTTTTTATTGTCAGTTTTAAAAGTCTGTTATTTAAATATCTACAAACCAGAGCTGAACTATTTTGGAAAAATATAAAATTGCATTTTTCTGACAAGCATTGCAATTAGATTTGTGGTTTATGTTTTAATAATAGGATTCTGTTCAAAGTTCAAAAAGACTGAAATATGAACTGACAAACCAATACAAGAAAACTACAGGGTTAGCAGTTTTTTATGCAGAATAAGGCAGGATATTTGGTTTGCCGGGGAAATTTTGGTACTTTTGTATTGTATCCTTTGAGATTAGCTAATTGCATCCATTCCGATTTCAGTTCTATTGCGGTAAATCTTGCAGGCAAACAACAAACAAAATATGAATCAAATGTACTTTATTCCATTGTCTTTAAAACATTTCTAGGCCTACATATAAATATTTTTGAGCCGACTCCCCCATTCTACCATTTGCTGTCTCTAGCACCCTTTTTTACAGCTCTACCAATCAAATGCTTCTTCATCCACAGTCAGCGTGTCTATCTTCTGTGACCCTGGACTAACAGCATGCTAGCTTTAGCCTGTAGTGTGGCATGCTTCTCTTTCTTCCTATAGCACATACTCCTCATCTCCTCTGATCTTTCCCATGTAATTGAGCTAGTGTGTGCTGTGTCCAGGTGCCCAAGGAGAAGGACGAGATGGTGGAGCAGGAGTTCAACCGTCTGCTGGAGGCCACGTCCTACCTGAGCCACCAACTGGACTTCAACTTCCTCAACAACAAGCCCGTATCTCTGGGGCAAGCCCTGGAAGTGGTCATCCAGTCAGTATCACTCTGCTCTCCTCATTGTTGATCTTATTACGCCTCGCCCACTTTTGCACCTAAATGCCTCTAATCCGCGAGTTAAAGTGCGTATGTCAGATTAGACTCCTCATTTCAGGAAAACATGGTTAACATCATTAAAAAAACTATTTTACGTCACCAACATAAAAAAAAAAAATGAAAAAACTAGGGAAGGTTATAATGTCACTTCCTGGTTGGACATGGGCAGCGGATATGACATATGTAGAGATAGTTCTAAAACTGTTACCTAGCAACCATAATTTTAACAAGGGCCAAAACTTGTCTAAATTACCCAATAGTTGTCTTTTACTTTTATTAGTCTAATCACAACACCTTTAGTTTGTTAAATGAAGGTTTAGAAAAATGCCTTCCTTGTGCGTAAATTGTCTCTGCATTTTGGATGGACTTTTCCGTGTTGATAACATAAGTAGAGGGATTCTGTTTTAGAACTCACCACTACTTCCTGTATTTTTGTACTTTTCTTCTCAACTTTTTTCCACAAACTACCACTTAACTAATGTAAAACTATGATTAATATTTACCACAGGTACTAACCCACCAAACCAAGACCATTATTAGAATAACATGAAAACCTGTAATATGCGCTTTAATCCCATTCATTTGAATGGAGAATTTGAGAAGTTTGGGTTCTAAAATACGATATATTGAACGATGAACGATGCAAAATATGACTCGGGGGACAGTTCACACTTGAGGGTAGTTCAGTAGTAGTCCTAGGGTAAGGCAGTGACACAGAACCCTGTCAGAACTGAAGAAGCCTCTTGGATGGGTCGAAACATTCACTCCTAAAAAAAACGTTTGTCCAGTTGACCGATTTCAACTTCTTTTGCAGTTTTTTGCTCAAACTACCACTACACAAGAAAGTGTATGGAAAAAAACAGGTTTAAAATAAAACTACATTGTAACGACAGTAACTACAGTAAACGGTAATACCACATAACTGTGGAAACAAGCAGGTCATTCCACTAGTCCAGGTTAGTCAGATCTGCGGAGAGGCGTGTTTGCACATAGTAGAATTAATGTTTTTCAAGGTCATTTTGAGCAACTTTGAGCTCAGAATGACAGACATGTTTAATGCCATACCGAGATGCCCCCACCAGAAAAGTTACACTGTGAACCTTTAACTGCAATATGATAACGCATTAATCAAGCAGATATTTGTTGCTGTTGTTTTGTTCAGACTCCAAGAGAAACACGTCAAAGATGAGCAGATCGAGCACTGGAAGAAGATCGTCAAAACACAGGAGGAGCTGCGAGACCTCCTCAACAAAGTCAGTCCGCCATTTTGAACACACTTGTATAGATTTGTTATCGGCTCATGTTAACGCCTGCATTCTGTGACCTACCCAAGATGGTGTCCACAAAGGAGCGCGTCAAAGAGCTCCACCAGCAGTACAAAGAGGCTAGCGAGGTAAAGCCTCCCCGGGACATCACCGCAGAGTTCCTGGTGAAGAGCAAACACCGTGACCTCACAGCACTGTGCAAAGTAAGAGTTTTGAGTATATCAAATGATTTTCTGAAAAACATGTAAAACGTAGTTCATTTTAAACAGTTTGCAGTGGTCTAAAGTTCTTCCTCACTTTACGCATTCCGAGCATCTTAATTATTCACCGCGATGAGTTTATAAGCGCATTTCACAACTCAAGATGGTCTAAAGTTCTTCCTCACTTTACGCATTCCGAGCATCTTAATTATTCACCGCGATGAGTTTATAAGCGCATTTCACAACTTCAGAGGCCAGAGCCGAGTTTTGCCGTCGCGGTAAAGCTAACAACTAGCATGCTAACAGTGCGCGCCCTTCTTCTCGGACAATAAAACGTTTTATAATTGAATGCAGACAGAACACAACAGAGGTTTTTTGATGTCAGGAGCTGCTTATACCAGATAGCTGTAGCTGGGTCATTTCGCCACAGATCTGACATGTAACTTGGCCTGGTGCTGTCACCTGCTTGTTTCTGTGAAATTGATGCCATACCACGGAACATTCCAGACAGAGCAGTGACATCTCTATAGAGCTGAGCAGTTTCTGGTCATACCCTCTATCAGAAAAGTCGCGTTGTGCATCTTTAAGTTGGCCTGTTGAGATTACAACTGAGGGGTTATATAATGGTACACGGCACTACTTTAAACTAGATTTATTTATTTATTATGTAGATTATTGACTTGGTAGAAAGCTCTGATTTTGCAGTATACCCCTTTTTGAATTTTTTTAAAGAAATCACAACCGTGTTATTATCGTTGTTCCCTCATCAAAAACATACCTGAAGAGGTTTTCGATGTCATCCATGCATGTTTGAGTAATCTAGCAATCTCTCCCGGGCCCTATTCGAGCTTTGCTTACGGTTAGCAGTAAAATCCTATCCAAAGCTCAGCCTACAAGTCTACGTCGCCCATGCTCCCGCACAGCCCTAAATATACAAAAGCATGACACAAAACAATAGATACAACTTGAAAAGCATGACACAAAACAATAGACTACAACTTGACAAACCTGATGTTATGTGCAGTAGTTTCATTAGCAGGATGTGCGCTGATTGTAAAGTGATAGCGCTCTGAAGGGGGAGTGATGTAGCGCAGGGAGCAAAGGGAGGTGGGAAATCGGAGCATCAAACGAAATTCCATCTTACATTGCATTAAAAGAGTCTTAAATCCAAATTACTCCCTAGTAGAATGCCCATTTTCCAGTCCCTGGTTTAAAATGGGCCACTGGGTCAAAGCTATGTGAGCGCTGGCAGCCTGTGTTTAAGTGGTTTAATGCGGCTACGGCGTATTATTAGAATGAGGTTTACCATCTTATTTTTGGAGCATATAAATCACCTCCACTGCTGCGTGCCATGTATTTTGGATCCAGGTCTGAGTAGGTCTACAGGCAGCCGCTATTGGAGCTACCATGGCTCCATCCACACTCACCGTCAGAGGGTGGAGGAATGTGTAGCCTCTGTGTTATATTTGAAGACTAAATATGGTGGTGCGTAGGTTTAAGCACAACTCGAAGATAAAATATTTTGATGGTGGGCAACGTTGCGTGGGTGTGTGGATTGCTTTAGGGGAGCAACTGAGCCACTTAAAGGCGCTGTACCTGATTTTTATTGTCTTAAAACCTTGAAAACAGTTTGCAGCGGTGGTTATCCCGCACTTACCTAATGCTTTCCGAGCATCCTAATTATTCACTGCGGTGAGTTTATAAGCGCTTTTCACAACTTCAGGGTAAAGCTAACAACAACTAGCATGCTAACGGCACTTCCTAATTGGACAATAAAACGCTTTGTAATTGGATGCAGACAGCAGCACACAGCAGCCATATTTGGACCTCCAGAGCAGCTCATACAATATATCTGGACTGGGGCTGGACAAATTCTGCTCAAATACATGAGAAAAAATCGGGTACAGTCTCTTTTAATGATGATAACATTACATCATTGTAGATTCGAGCGTTGAAATTTTAAGAGTCAGTTTAGAATGGCTAACCAATAAAGTTCTGTTTGTGTGTGTTTCCAAATTATACTTGACGCATTGTTACCTGTAGTTTTAATCTCTACCAACAACCACCAACTGATTTGCGCATGTTTGAGTGACCTTTAATCGCTTATTTTCAAGACTCCATATTGCTGATCAACTCCCATTTTCACTGCCACCAGCATGCGCCCACTGCTCTGAACTTGCGTTGTTCTCCAATTTTATTTTCTTAATCGGTGATACACATCGGATTCGGCAGCGTTGCATAGTCATTTTGGTACATTTTTTAAAATCCGCTACTCGCTAGCGTGATGTGCAGCTATCACGACTCCTTGTTGCAATGACGTTTATTGCGACGTCTGCTCCCATTGGGCACTGCAGTTTTCTAACATGGAAGACAGCTGACTTCTTTCTTTTATTAAGTCGTTTTAGATGGTTATTACATTTTAAAATGTGAAAATTATAACATAATTATAACATGCGCGGGTGTCCACAGATTATAAGCAGACACAAACACAAGAGATCTTCTTTAAACTATATAACTGTACTACTTCCAATGCATACATTATCTATTGTATAGTTCACTAAGTGCACATAAGCATGTTGTTGATCTTGTGTGTTGTCTGTTGCGGTGCAGGAGTACGATGAGCTGGTGGAGAGCCAGGCCAAGCTGGAGGAGAAGCTGCAGGAGCTGGAGGCCAACCCACCCAGGTAACACCATGGTTTCATCTATAGGCTAGTCTGCAAAAAATGAGGCAATTACATTTTATTCCAGTTGTCCTAAGTGCATTTGACTTTTCATTTCACTAAAACATAGTCAGCGTAATTTAAGATTTGACTAGAAAATCTTGCCTTGTATTTACCTAGTTTTTATAATTTTATTTCCTAGTTGGACACAAGCAGTAGATGTTAAGTTATGGAATTACCTCCACGTTTGTCACAAGGGCCAAATGTCTAAATTGCACAAAAGTTGAGATTAGACTAATGAAAATAAGCTTCACTTAACAAAATACAGGTGTTATCGTTTAAACTGCCTTCCTTGCATGTAAATCGTCCCTGCATTTTGGATGGAATTTTTAGAACTCACCGCTACTTCCTGTATTTTTGTACTTTTCTTCTTAACATTTTTCCTACAAACTGCCACTTAACTGATGTAAAACTATGATAAATATTTACCACAGGGACTATCCCACCAAACCAAGTCAGAATTAGAAATATGTGCATATGCACTTTAAATTAAAAAACTCCCTCTAATATGTTTGATTCTTTACATTCAATTGCAAAGTTTTGTTGTCTGCTTTAAAAATCCCATACATAGAATCATGTAGCCTGCTCTGGCCAAATTTTTGTAAATATCCAAAATTGTTACCATTCTATTTGGTTATAATCCTCAGGGCTCCAGAGTGCGACCAATTTGGGTGCACATGTGCCTAAAAATTTTCCTTGGGCGCTGGCGTGCCTGCCAGATCCTCATTACATCCCCTCTCATGTGTCATCTCTCTCCATTATAAGCACAGATTAAGTGATAAAGAACACACCAACTGATTGTTTTAATTGACAACTAAAAGAAAAAAGCGCCAATTCACTCACTCTCCCCTCACCTCTGACCAGACCGCTAAAGCGAGTCTGAGCGGCTTTGAACAATGCTCTCAGGTCACGCTCTGGTGCACAGAGCAATATGTCCTGCAGAGCTCATGTGTTTGGCTTTTTTCATCTATTTGTGAATCAGACACTGCATTTACCTTTTCAAATCTCCTCATCCTCCACATGGTTTTTAGTTACTTAAATGAAGCTGCTGTTGTGCAAGGTGAAAAAGAAAATAAAACTAAAAAGAGGTCGAGGGCTGCATGTATGTCTGTGGCGGAATGTTCAGCAGTTACCATGGTGACACAATTGGCAAACACAGCTTAATAAGTTTTTAGATTGTCTGAAAACTCAAGGACAAACACAAAATGGATTTAAATGACGCATTTTGTAAGCTGAGCGTGACTAACTGAAAAACTGTTGGCTAATGTTAGCTAGCTGGTAACAATTTTTTTTTTAAGAGGGACTTGTTTAACAGCACAAATCAGTTTACCCGTTGTTTCAGCCAAGTCAGTTCTTTATGTTAAAACAAAACCCAGATTAAAGTCTAACTTGAGTAACAGAGCTTCAGACAGAGCAGTGTCTCCAGTTAGCTTCACCCCCCCCAAGGGATGTTGATGACATCAGCTACAAAGTATCAATACAAAAATGTATCAATAGAACTGAAAAAATAAGCTGCTCTACCTGCACACACCAGTCTAACTCTCCTCTCCTCTGCCTCAGTGATGTGTACCTGTCGTCGCGGGACAGACAGATCCTGGACTGGCACTTTGCTAACCTGGAGTTTGCTAACGCCACGCCCCTCTCCACCCTCTCCCTCAAACACTGGGACCAGGTACGGGCTTGTGCAACTGTCCAACGTCCCTGAATGCCGCACTCTGGGCTTCAGACAAATCACAGGGAAATCTTTTTTTGTTATGGTTCACAATTTCCAGTCTTGTTTTTCTATATAAATTGGTGTTCATATTAGTGTCACAATACTGAAATTTTAAACTCCATTTCTATACTAAGGAATGGACTCGATACTCAATACAGAGACCAAGATGATAATGAAAACACTATTTCTTTAGACAGTCAAATGTGATTTTCAACATTAAATCATAATACTTTCTTTATCCCTCAGTCGTCCAGGTAGGTTCCATAGTGGTCCAGTCCGTGGTACTGGTCTATGTGTCTTATACTTGTTCTGATACAGCTCAAGATCATTCTAAAGCTATTCAGGAAAGGTTTGTTTCTGTCCTTTGAATGTAATTTTTTTTAGTACCTGCTCAAATGAGTTGATTAGTATTTGATTTTTGATACTTTTGAGAACCCCATTATGAATATACTTGATGATTTCTGTATAGCCATTACCTGTTAATTAATGATACAACATCAAACTAATATATTAAAATTTGATGATGTCATAATTTCAGATGGAGGGCAGGGGCCTTTACAACTCTATGGGAGAGAAGAAGTATCCAAACTGATGATCCACAAATGTTGACCCTTATCATTATTAGTTTGGGATTGGCTCCACAAACTTGTCACATTAATCTTATGGTTTAAAGTCCTTTCAACTGACAACAGTCACATCTTTGGGGTTGAATAATGGCATTACTTTCTGAAACTATTGTGAAAAAAATCATTTCCCTTTTTTTTTATTTATACTGACAGAGAAGACGTTGAACTTTGTGCCAGTTTTTGTTTCATGTGGATAAGCGCAGTAATTAGAGATATTAACCATAAACCAGGTCAACACATCTGCAATCTGACAGTTAAATAGCAAATTCCATCATAGACCTCTGACCTGTCTCCAGCTCTGTTTAAACTATAGAGATTCTGCAGTATTGTGATGTCACGTGACTGCATCCTATCTATTCAAACTCAAAATCCTATGTCCCTTCTTTGTCCTCTCCTCTCTTCAGGACGATGACTTTGAGTTCACGGGCAGCCACCTGACGGTCAGAAACGGCTACTCGTGCGTCCCCGTGGCCCTGGCCGAGGGACTGGACATCAAACTGAACACAGCAGTACGACAGGTCCGATACACTGCCTCTGGTAAGTCCACCTCTCCAGATTCCTGTGTCAGATGCCCTGCCTGTGTCTCCCTGGGCTCTAATTCTGCGTAAAAACTGCTAACCCTGTAGTTCAGACTTCTATAAACATGTTCTGAAACGCACGGGATTCTTGTACTAGTTCTTGCGCGGTTCAGATTTCACGTTTTGTTGATGTCCAAACTACAGAGTTGGCAGGATTTACACATAACATTCTGTTGCCGTTACCATGGGCTTGCTTTGGAGTCTGAAAGTGTCACTCTCCACTGTCTAAAGTGAACCGTACCAGCCCGTTTGAAGACCCTGGAGGGAAGCCAAATCCACATAAAGAGAGGTTGACACGCGGCGTAGGAGTGCAGAGAAGTGAAATAAATGTCGAAAAAGCTAACTATAAACTGGAAGTAGTTTTGTGTTTACGCTAGCTTTGGCCTCGTCTCACAGTGCCACAAACTTGGAATTAGTAAACATCTTTTTGTGAATCGCTGAATCGCTCTGGGACAGGGCCAGTCAAACATGTTCAATACAAGAGAGATGGAATAATACTTTTTGGGGGTCAATATTTATCGTGGGTACTTTTTCTTTGTACTAGTGGGGACTTTTTGTTATTTTTTTGTGCTATGAGATTTCAGATGTAGAGGATTGACTAAATAACTTTAAGTGACTCTTTAAGTGTTTAATTGTATTGCAGCTCATGTTCATTAACAATGCTGTACATAGAATAGTTTTTGGAGGAAAATCCTGCACTTGGGTTTTCGTATCAGTGGCATAATGGTATTCAATGTATCGTACTTCAAAATGTGTTATTGTGACAGGTCTAGTGGAGAACATTAAATGTATGACTTATTGTGTGCAGGCTGTGAGGTGATCGCGGTGAACACTCGCTCCACCACTCAGACCTTCATCTATAAGTGTGACGCGGTCCTGTGCACGCTCCCTCTGGGCGTGCTCAAACAGCAGCCCCCCGCCGTGCAGTTTGTGCCCCCCCTGCCCGAGTGGAAGACCTCCGCCATTCAGAGGATGGGCTTCGGCAACCTCAACAAGGTGGGACTCTACACGTGTGGGTCAGATACAAAGTACAGACGGCTATAGGTTTGAGATGGGCTAAAGGGGACATTAAGTGTATGTTAAAACTGTTATATAAAGAGAGCTGATTCTACATAAAGAACAGAAAGCCACGGTGTAATCTCCCACACAAGGGTTTAAAGTCATATCTCTGCTCTTTTGGGGTTCATTTTACACTTCATTATTTATTTTTGGTTGATTCTCCAATTTTCATCCCACTTCTGATGGACTGCCATAATACTGTCTGAAGATTGTCATCAAGATAATCCAAAAATATTTCGAGATTCACTTTTATCACTCCTATTTCAAATGTTCCCTGCTCATATTTGCGCCGCAAACCTGTGAATATCTGTGTAGCTTAAGAAGTGCAGTAGTACCAGTCTACTGCAGTATTCTAAAACTAACCCTAAATGCCTCAGACACCTGCAGTGATCAGGACCTTTGCCAGACCTCTGAACCGTTTAATCTAATGACTTCTCCTTCAAATCATTATTACAACAACCCACTTATTCAGCACTTAAGCTTAGCTACAGGGGTGCCAGCTGGCTTCAGTTTTTGTACCAGAGCTAATACTTTGTTGAGGCTTGATACCAATTTCATACCAGAATGACATTAAAAACCTTTTTGGCAATGGAATGTTACTTAAATTTCAACACAAACTGTATTATTTTTATATTACTCTTAGAACCATTTCAGATCACAAACTATTTAGGAATAGTCCAGTTTTGTCATATTCGTATATATATTTTTGAATTTATTTTTTCAGTGTTGATAAAAATGAATCTACCTAGTTTCAATTCTAGTTTTCATATCAATTAGTTTGTGGGTATCACTTTTTTTGTTATAACTAGGGATGTAACACGAGGACTCGCTTGGCAAAATTACACGTTCTACAAATTTATCAAAAAAAAGTCTAGTCAAGGCTAAAAGATTTCAGAGCAACTGTGCTGCCCTACAACAGCACAAGATTCACGTGTTTTCTGATGTTGACAAAAAAAACTATAATATAAATAAATAAATACAGACAAACTTCCCTTGTCTATGCAATAAATAAAACTGAATAAGGCCCTACTTTGTGTTGTGCTCTGCTGCAAAGTGCTTTACAGAACAAGAAAGTGTTAAAACTCTAAAATTGCAATGTGAGCATAGTTTAGTTTAGTTTAATTTTAGTTTGTTTAGGTTTTGTTTGTTTTTTTACTACACCAGGCCGTTCATATTGCAGATCTTTAGATACCCTTTTATGATACCATGAGCGTTCCCACAATATCGCCATAAATATCATACCGTAAGGTTCATACCGAAATAATATTGTACCATGAGATTTGGATATCGTTGCATCCCTATGTATAACAAATTTCATGCATCCATGGGTCAGATGTATCAATAGTTTATTCAGCTGATTCATGCTTTGTATCTCTAAAAATACATAACCTAGGCATATTATATGTGTATGTTATTAAGGTGCAAAGAGGGCTACTTCATCCCTCCATTGTGACTACAGCTGCACTCACTCGCCTCTTACACTATTCTCAGACATATGTACCACAGCTCTCTGTGTGTGCGTGTGTGCGTGGGGGGGTTCGTCCTGGGAGACTGTCCTGCGTCACTTCTGCCCTCCATCTCCCTGACTACTGCAGCATTATACAATCTAAAGTGTGGCCTCATCTCCAGCAGAGGGAGCTCTACTGCACTGCTCAGTCACTGTAGTGTCCACAGTGGGATTTGAATGGGAAGAATGCTGACTGAATACTGTGTGAAAAAATACCTTTCTCCTTTATGGGGACAACAATCAGGTCCCCATGATGCAATTCTTTTATTATTAGATCAACAGCATGGTTTAAAGTTCAGATATGGATTAAAATAGGTTATGGTTTAGTTCAAGATTAGGCAAGTGGCAACTATGGCAAAGGTTAGGATCAGTCAATGTAATGCCCCCAAGAAGTATTGAAACCCAACTTGTGTGTGCAGGTGGTGCTGTGCTTCGACCGCGTCTTCTGGGACCCCAGTGTGAACCTGTTTGGACATGTGGGCTCCACAACAGCCAGCCGAGGAGAGCTCTTCCTCTTCTGGAACCTCTACAAAGGTATAGCTGCCATGCATGAATGAAACAAGACGGTAGCATGTGTGTTTCCTTCTAACAAAACAAAACTGCAAAAGGTGTCTCCTGATCGGTGACGTGCCTCTTATCAGCTGTTGTTCCCAGGCCTGGTCAGTTTGACAGACCTGGCACATCTGTCAGACTGACCACTGCCCCCGTGTGGTGTCTCTGGAGAAGTGAGTTCCATGTGTGAGCCAAGGTAAAGGCTCCCTCATCTCTGATGATGGTCTGTGTCACATGGACACAACAGCTCATAGAAGACATTTCTGACAAAGTTGGCATGTGTAAGGTCATTAACAGTAGTCGGCAGGCAGTAGCTCAGTTGGTAGCATGCTCGTCCTCTGACCTGAAGTTTGGAGGTTTGAATCCCGCTCTAGACATAAACATGATTAGTAGAGCGGTCAGATCCACTCTCTCACAGGTTGGTGGTGTGACTCCAGCTCCCACAGATGAATAATGCCCTTTGTATCCTTGGGCACTTAACCCACCTCACCCCCAGTGTGTACACTGTTGTGTGAATGGGGGAGTGGTTCCTTGATGTAAAGTGCAATGAGTGCCTTGAAGGTAGAAAAGCGCTATATAAATTTACTGTGACCATTTAGTAACAGGTTATGGATAAACCTGTCTCTTGCCTCAGCTTACATTCTCCTGGCTCTGACGGTGGGGTGGTAGTGTTGGGGTATGGAGGTTATGGTTGTTGGTTTCTGGGTAACTTAGCGTTTTATTCCTCCTCAGCTCCCATCCTGCTGGCTCTGATGGCGGGGGAGGCGGCTGGGATCATGGAGAACATCAGTGATGATGTCATCGTAGGCCGCTGTCTGGCCATTCTCAAGGGCATCTTCGGGAGCAGTGCAGTGCCACAGGTATGTTCTACATAACACTAACAATTATTTACAAATACCTTGTACAATGACCTTCTGTCCTTCTGTCCTTCTGAGTCCTGTTGTCTTATGGTCAATTGCTTTTGTTTCCAAATATGTCATTTTATACTATGCTCTTAAATAGCATTATTTCTGTATGTGTAGCCTAAGGAGACAGTGGTGACCCGATGGCGTGCAGACCCCTGGGCAAGGGGGTCCTACTCGTACGTAGCAGCGGGCTCCTCTGGCAACGACTACGACCTGATGGCCCAGCCCATAACGCCGGGCCCTGCCATCCCAGGGGCCTCACAGGTATGACATTATTACACTACACCCCACAGGGCGTTTTTGCCCAAAATGCTGCGTTACACATAAAAATATGGACTTCCATCACCGGACTTGTTCTGATTTTAAATTGTGTTATAATCTATGACACCCGTGGATCATTGTTATAATTTGCACATTTAAAATTGCAATATTCATCTGAAACAACTTAATAAAAGAAATAAGTCAACTCACTTTCGGGTTAGAACACTGTGGTGTCCAGTGGGAGCTGACGTTGCCGTAAACATCATCACAACAAAGAGCACCAGCGATGGATAGTTGCACATCACGCTAGCGAGTAGCGGATTTTTTTTCATTGGTACCAAAATGACTATACGCCACTGCCAAATCCTACGCTTATCACAGATTAACAAAAATCAAATTGGAGAACGAAGTACAGAGCAGTGGGCGTATGCCGGTGGTGGTGAAAACGAGGGTTGGTTGGCAGTATGGCGTCTTGAAATTAAGTGATTAAAGATTGCTCAGACATGCCCGAATTACTCCATATACAACTTCAGACTATGACAACTATAATGTGGTTAAAGGCTCTTGAGTCCATTTTGCAGAATAGCTTTGAGCGTAATTAAGTGAATATTATTTTGAATTGCACACAAGTTTAATATTGTATATGCT
>KN483562.1:5706-40726 GCA_000787095.1 Periophthalmodon schlosseri | reverse complement strand
CACAGTGCACGGCGCTCTGCTCAGCGGCCTCCGGGAGGCAGGTCGAATCGCAGACCAGTTCCTGGGCGCCATGTACACCCTGCCCCGACAAGCCACACCCGCCGCCGCCCCCGCTGCAGCCAACCCTCCTCAAGCTCCACCTGCTCCTGCTGTCTAACACCTACAACACTGGAAAAGACCATTCAAACCCCATCTAAGGACCGGAACATACAATGAACTTGTGAATGGCCCTGTCCTCAGCGTGGCATCACATTTGTGTTGTTTTGGCTCCAGAGGCCTTCTCGGTTGTCTTAATATTATGAACTCTAGCTGGATGTTAAAGGACACATATTATGCAAAATTGACCTTTTTGAACTGTTAACCATTGTTCCCTCGCCCACATACCTGGAGTTGTGTTTTGCGTCACGCTGGTTTCAGTAATCCTCTGCACAGTATCAGAAAATAAGTGTTTGAATTTCCCAGGATTATTGCGTCACAGGTAGAAAACCTGCACAGTTTTTAAGTCCATAGATCATTGCTGTTTTAAGCATTTATGCCATCACATCTGGTTCATTACAACTGTGTGCTTACATTAGTATGTTGGGGCATGTTCGTTTTAGGGTTGTTAAGTAATGATGTCACTTCTTGGTCCAACTGGCAACTTCACAGCCAATTTCTAGCTTTGATTTTTGACAAAATGCCACAGTGCCATGTTCAATTACCTTTCAAAATCATATGTTTAACCACAAATTGCTTGATTACCAGTGTGTACATCTAACTGCTGGTCACCGCTAACGCTAACTTAGCTAGCACACCGTAAGTCACACTTGTAACCTTGTTTGTACTTGCACTTGTTTGTGTTAAATGACTGCAATCCCTTTTTAACACGAGATTTGTCTGATATTGTCTGATATTTTCAATCAGCGTTGACATTACACTTAACAACCCTCTGGAGCTCAACAGTGACCGCTTGCTCTGCTTCCGGAAGTATGTACAGCTCCATCTACTGGCAGCAGAGGGAGTTACCATGGGGAGCACTACACCAGATTCCAGTATTCCAGGAGCACTGAAGCTGGAACATAAGGTCTGCTTTTATACATGGTCATTATTTTAAGTTCTAAAACATGAAATGCCAAAGCAAAGGTAACAGTACAAATAATGCACAATATGTGTCTTTTAAAGGGCCCATATTACGCTATTTTTTGATCTGTGCTATAATGTTGTTTCCACATCAAAAACATACCTGGAGTTGCTTTCTTTCATTCTCATTTCTTCTCTCAAACAGAAAACACTCCACTTTGTTATGTCATTAAGTGGTAATACAGAAAGTGCTCCACTGTGTGTGCCAGAATCATTTGGATGAGTTCAGCCCTGGAATCTAAGTTAACTACCTTTTACCTTTTGTACAGTAAACTACCGTTTCATGACATCACTAGGCGGAACAGAGCCTTTTGAGCTTTGGAGATGTAGATGGACTAATTACAGGATTTTTCAAACGTGTGAATGAATCAAAACTCAACTCCAGTCATGTTTTTATGAGGTAACAACATAATGACATGGCTTAAAGCTCACACGAGTCAATTTTGTGTAATACAGGACCTTTTAAAGCCTAAGTTTTTTGTTTTTTTTCTGTTATGTTAGATTGAAGAGTATAGTGAAAATAGCTCCAAGCTGAAAAGAAGAACATATGTGTGGAAGATCTGTGAATGTTTTTGTTGCTATAGCAGTTATGTATTTTATTAAGTCTTAAGTCTTCACAGACATTTTATATTGTCAATTGTTTTGCTATTAAAAGATAAAAAATCTGTTCTGTTTGTTTTTATGTTGAACCTTATTATTATTTGTTTGGGATTGGCTCCACAAACTTGTCATTACTTTAATGGCTTGGCTCTTTCAACTGACACAATCACGTCTTTGAATAATGGCACCGCTTTCTGAAGCTATTGTGAAAAAAATCACTCACTTTTATTTATACTGACAGAAAAGATGTTGAACTTTGTGCCAGTTTTTGTTTCACATGGATAGACCCAGTAATTCGATATATTAAAGGCACTGTACTTGATTTGTACTGTCTTAAAAAATGAAAAGCAGAACTAGTTCATTTTAAATGGTTTCCTCACTTATCTTATGCATTCCAAGCATCCTAATTGAGTTTATAAGCACTTTTCACAACTTTCGGAGCACAGCAGAGTTTTGCTGTGACGGTAAAGCTAACAATATGCATGCTAACACACACTTACTGATTCTCGGACAATAAAACGCTTTAAAATTAGATGCGGATAGTACATAGCAGCATAGGATTCTGACTTATCCTCCAGCTCAGTTTTAAACTACAGGGATTCTAGAATGCAACCAAATCCTTTTCCAATCTTTGACCAATCTTCTCGTAAGGTAGGACATTATTTTAAGAACATTCATTTGTGCTGCAGGAGGGACAATAAAGCAGGTTAGGGAGTTTTATTAGAGGTTGGGTGCTGATGAAGCATTCCTGTGGTGTACCTGAACATCTCTTCTCCCCTGTGGGTTCTGCTTATAGTGCACTATATCAGCTGGTCTAATCTCCTCCTCACAGGGCAGGGCAGAGCCACATGCCGATTCAGGGTTTTAAAGTGGGACTAAACGCCCAAACTCTGCCCGCACTGACGTTTTAAATAGAGCTGCTGAACTGGGCAGTACCTGGAGGACTGAAGCGTAGAATGAGGGGGGAGGAGGGGCAGGGTCTGGAGGCATAAGGAAAAGTACGATTGGCCTAACAGGTATCCACACTTCAAACTCCGCCCCTGCAGCCAAATGTCCGTTTACAAACACCTGGCTGTAATCGGGGCAGTCATACGTGATGTCACCAACTACTTGAAACCGCAGCAGCCACTGAAGGCAGTTTCGAAGACAAAGCCGCAAATGTGCCTAGTTTGCGCTAAAATTGCCCAAAAATGGCAAGGAACTGTAGATAATGCTATTCAAAGACCACTGTAAAGTCTGAAGGAAGAGAGCTGAGGAGAGCTACTGAATTCAAGGGAGAATATGACAGGTTTTCATGTTTTTCTAATTATGACTTGGTTTGGTGGGATAGTACCTGTGGTTAATATTTATCATAGTTTTACATCAGTTAAGTGGCAGTTGTGGGGAAAAGGTTTGGTGGGATAGTACCTGTGGTTAATATTTATCATAGTTTTACATCAGTTAAGTGGCAGTTTGTGGGGAAAAAGTTGAGAGGAAAAGTACAAAAATACAGGAAGTAGCGCTGAGTTGTAAAACAGAATCCCTCTGTCTGTGTCATCAATACAGAAAACTCCATTCAAAAAGTAGAGACCATGGAAGGAAGGCATTTTTCATTTAACAAAATACAACTGTTGCGGTTTATTTTTATTTGTCAAATCATAACTATTGTGCAATTTAGGCATGTTTATGGTTGCTAAATAGTTATGGAATAGGCTCTGTGCACAATTGTGCCCGGCAACCTCACTGTTACGGAGTTTATAAACACGGTGGAACAGAGTGTTTTCCGTTTGAGAGAAGAACTCAGCCTAAATCTGCAGAGTTTGTGTGTTAAACATGTGTGAATGAAACAAAACACAAGTCCATGTTTGTGATGAGGAAACGCTGTAACATAGATCAGAAAATAGGGTAATATGGACCCTTTAATCTACTTTATTACCTACTCTTTTCTTTACTCTTTTATTTTATTACTCCTCACCCAAACCCGGCGATGCCAGTTTTGTGTTTTGTTTTGGGTTTTTTTCCTCCATAGTCTGTGATTACTATACAATTTTGATGAAGGCAAAATCTTGATGTTTGGTTTTACTGAAAAATAGCCCATAAAAATGTTGACGTTTTAAATTTTACAACCCCACTTGTGTCTTCTGTACTCCTCCTAACACTGCAAACGTCAGGTCTTTTATATGATGAATCTGAAGTTTAAATAAAGAACGTTACTGTCCATTACAATGTGCGTCCTTACGTTTAGACTGTACACACATTACACACCTGTTTCATCACAAATATGAACTTATGATAGCATATTATAGATAGATAGAGCTATATATATATAGATTGAGATAGATAGATAGAGATAGACAGATGGATTGTTATTGCTGGCTTTAATATTCCACAGTACGGCATTGAACGTATCTAGAAGACCTAGTTACTGCTCTAGATAGTTGTCGTGTTTTCCTGAAGTATCAGCTTGTGCCCTTTAGCTCTTTAGCACGTCCGTATCCATCTCCGCATATTTGCATGTCAACACTCCTCAGCTGTCTTCACCACTAGTTATATACATACCACTAATATACACAGCACCTTAAGGACTCATCCAGGCACGCTCCCCCAGGAGGCAAGAGGTCTCCGGGCTGAGGCGAGCGCACCTGGGGCCTGGTACAGGGAGGTACAGTCGTAAAAGCATATGTTTGTCCGAGGGGCCCATCCAGTCATCAGTGGACTTCAGGGTCCTCCCTAGAGCATACTATCATGAGAAATTGTAAACTGGGTAACTTTTCCGGTAAATGGTCCAGTGGTGGAACGTAACGAAGAAAAAGTAGTAAAGTACTACACTTAAGTAAAATTTTTAGGTGTCTGTACTTTAAATTTGCAGTGGGTACGTTTTACTTTTACTTCACTACATTTGAGAGCAGGTATTTGTAGTTTCTACTCCACTACATTTTTTTAACTGAACTGAAAAGTAAAGAGTTTTCATATGATTTGAGGAGGTATTTTTACCATGTTCGTGGAAACATCTTGACTAGTTTTCGAGCTCAAGCTTCGGCTTTGAAAAAACAAAAATAAATACGCAAAATTCATACAAAAAATTAACAGATTGATTTGTATTGTTACTGTTGGCCAAAATATGTATAATTTCTAATCAGTATCACTACATGTAAACTTTAATAAATAAACAACACTTAACCTTTAATTTGTACATTTTTAAACAGGTACTTAAGTAGATATTTTCATGTGATACTTACAGTTTTACTTGAGTAACTTTTTACCTCTGTATCTGTACATTTACTTAAGTAACAAAATTGAGTACCAGTACTTCATCCACCAGTGCTTTTTAAACTATTTTAGAAGCATTTTATATCACACTTTCACACAAAACGTCGAGGATTGGGACACTTGGGACTTGTAATTAGTTACAAATCATGAAAGTTACCGAGCACTGTACAATTGCACGGCTAGAATGTTACTCAAGCACAAGTACAGGTTAAAAATCTATTCAAAAAAAGTGAAATTATCCTCAAAATCTACTCAATTACAGTAATGTGAGTATATTTAATTAGGCTACTTTAATTAAGCTACGTTCCCCTGGCTTAATATTGTTAATTGCTATGGCAACAGTCCAAATTTTTCATCATACTCAAACCCGTGTACATGAGGATATATAGCTTGCTAGCACTATAGGTCTATTCTTGGCCCTCACACTTGGACAGGGGAGCGGTGGGAAACCCGACCCCCAGAATGGGACACTGCCGGGGGTCAGGGGGTGCACCTGGGGCCCGTGTCACCCACTTCCGATCTAAAACGGCCCTGACCTTCTAACTGATCTGAGCACGTCCAGAACTAGCACAAGTGGACATCCGCGTTAGCTCAGAATGCACATACCAGATCCGCGTCGGTAGCAGCCATGGCGCCCGTGAATCTTTGACCTCTGAGCCGCCAAGGGAGCTGCCCATCACTGCACTGACAGGACCCCAATAAAACTCCACACAATCCCCATAGAATCTTTAAAAAAATCAAAAGGATAGTAGAATAAGGACGAGGGCTTGGTGCGGAAATGGGAACTGGGAACTGAAGAAACAAAAACAGAGGGACTTGTGGGTAAATCTAGCAGTGCACATAAAAATGGTCACGTGAATAAAAATGAATAGATGACAAAAGTGGGTAGTACTCAGTTACATTTACTTGAGTAACTTTTTAATGAAGTTGTACTTTTCAGACTACTTTTCTAGCAGCATACTTTTACTCCTACTTGAGCAATATACTGTGCAGTGTAACAGTTACTTGAGTAAAAGTTGTGGTTCCTCTTCCCACTGTGAGTAAGTCTACAAGTGACAAAAGCTTTATGTTGACAATATGAAATGATTTGAACATTTGTGGTTCTTGCACATTTGTGGTTCTTGCAGCGCTCCTTCAAATATGACTTTCATTTTTGGGTCTATCCTTTGAAAACACCAGATGTTGTACATTAATATTTCAGCCTATGGTGAAGATAGAGTGGAAGCTGGACACGTTGCTCAGTCCACTGCAAGACAAGCATAGCTGGTGTGTGGTGAGGCATTAGGAGCATGTTAGGTATCCCTGCATGTTTGTTTATGTATCAGACCTTTATGACTGTTTAGATGCTCTTGGGACACAAGACCTGGAATGTTCTGCAGTAGAAATGAAAGACACATCCAAACCATGAGGTCGATATATTTAATGCTCTAATAAAATAATACACCTTTATAGAAACACGATGCAGATTCGCACGGCGAACCCCGTCAGATACAAGCCTCAGCAACAACCCCTGTTGCCCTGGGCAACTACAGCAGCAACCCTGTCACCCAGGGCAACTACAGTCACCACCCTGTTGCCTGGAGCAACCCCGTTGTCCAGGGCATCTACAGCAGTCACCCCGTCGCCGGAGCAACTACAGCAGCCACCACGTCGCCCGGAGCAACTACAGCAGCCACCCTGGAGCAACTACCAGCAGTCACCCCGTCGCCGGAGCAACTACAGCAGCCACCACGTCGCCCGGAGCAACTACAGCAGCAACCCCGTTGCTGAGGGCAACTACAGTTGCCACCCCGTTACCCAGAGCAACCGCAGAAGCAACCCCGTTGCCTGGAGCAACTGCAGGAACAACCCACCCCGTCACCCAGTGCAACTGCAGCAGAAACCCTGTTGCCCAGAGCAACTGCAGCAGATGCCCCATAGCCCAGGACAACTGCAGCAGCAAACCCGTCGCCTGGGGCAACTGCAGCAGAAACTCCGTCGCCCTGAGCAACTGCAGCTCTGCAGCTCCACAGTCCGTCAGGTTCTCCTCAGGCTCTGAGTGAGGAGGCACAGCACCAGGAAGCAGAAGCTTTTTATACATTGCAGTTTGATTGGTGCAAGCTACATTGCTAAAATAACACTTACAGGAGTTAAAATAACTTAAATTAATCCCATTTTAAGTAGTTTTGACTAGTTCTATTTACTTTACTTGACTTGTTTTAAGATATTGCTGGCTGGTGTCAATATACTACGTCTTTCCACTTGGAATAACAAGAGAATATTGTTCCTTTGGCACAAAAAAAAAAAATTCTACCATGCCAAAATCCTGAATCCATTCACTCATCTCAACTCTTCAAATCCAGAGAAATCGTGAATCCAAGTCATTCCAACTCCTGTAGATATTTTGCAGTGTAGTATCTGTACATGAAAACGACAGTAGAAAAATAAAACCAGCAGTTATGAGAGAACATGGATGATTGTCCAGATACTTTTTAAATCTGTCCACAGCTCCAGGCGCATGCGCTGTCCTCCATAAGTGCTCTCCATCAGGAACATGCAAACATCTCCCCAACATTCAAATACATCCAGTCTGCAGAACTATTCACACTGTTAAAAATGAGATTAAAATATGCACATGAGACGTCCAGGAAAAATAAAAATCCATTTTCTTTCAAATGTTCTGAAGTAAACATGATCGGGGAGCAGTTTTTGGTCACATCCGACATCCTTTAGAGCGGGTAAAGGCGAGCGAGTGGTCCGATTCTCAGCAGAAAACACAAGTCTGATTTTGTAATGTCTTCACTGCAAAATGACATATGGAAATGAGGTCAAATAACTTGTATTCAGAATATTAATCTTGATTTAAGTAGTTTTGACGAGACCAAACTATAGACTGTATGTGAGTGGACATAGTTAGCCTACTAGCCACAAATAGCATGGGAGCAAATTTATTCTAGTTCAAATTGTCTTCTATTGAAAATTTGGAGACCCTTTCTTTATAAGTGATGTCAGGGTAGTCACTCTGATCTTAAAATGTTCTTTGTTGGCTTCAGTTAGCATTAGCAACAGGTTTGATTGACAGCTATTCATGGATTTAAAGCTATGTCAACCATCCTCTGTGGTCATTGCAATTAAGTAATTTAAATCAAAATATTATATCTTTTGAATGGGGAAAGGTCCTCACAATTCCTTCAAATCATGAAGGAATTGTTTGTCTGAAACCCATGAATTAGGCCTTGTTGCTAAGCGCCCACCTCCTGCCAAACCAGCGGTGTGGACCATAGACTGTATATAGAAGTGGACTGAGGGAGTGTGACGTCACCCATAGTGTTCGGCTCCAGTCAAATGAAGCCAATCGAAGCGAGCAGCTATAGCGGCTAATTTGGACCCAAGTTCCATATTTGGAATTCCGAGAACGGGTATCATAGCAACCAAAGAGCCAATCAGGAGCGAGGTTGTTTACTGTACACGCCCCTTTCTGAAACACGCACTTGGAATTCCAAATATGGAGCTTGGTTGCAAATTAGCTGCTATAACTGCTAGCTTCGACTGGCAACTGTATGGTCAGATAATTTCACTTTTTTGTATATATACAGTAAAAAATAAAATAAAATAAAACTAGACCTAACTGAAAATAAATAATAATCTTATAATAAATCTAATATCCTGAATGCAAGTGATTTGAGCTCAAATACAGGTGCGTATTTTGTGTTGTTGAGCGTGCCGCCTCTCCCTTGTCAGTCTGGAGTTACATTATGATACATCCACAGAGCAGAAGAGGAGACAGAGCCAGTCCTGAGGCACTTGACTGTTCAAGTCCAGAGAGCAGGTCCAAAGTCCAGAGAGCAGGTCCAAAGTCCAGCTCCAAAGTCCAGCTCCAAAGTCCAGCTCCAAAGTCCAGCTCCAAAGTCCAGGTCAGGCCAGGAGGAGATGTTTGGAGATTAGGAGAGTGTAGACAGTCATGTTCATCAATGTTCTACCACAGAGGAACGAATGGAGATCTGAAAGAGAAAATAAAAACATGGTTATAAGGAATGTAGTAACTTTATCTGTTTATGCTTCCAAATGTCCATCAGGTTTAAACAACACGTATGATGCATTCTTGTGGCTTTAATCCCCTTTTAATGGTCCTATATTACACAAAATTGACTCCTGTGAGCTTTAAGCCGTGTTAGAATGTTGTTAGCTAATCAAAAACATACCTGGAGTTGTGTTTTGTTTGAGTAACCCTTTATTATTAATCTGGCTACATCTCCAAAGCTCAAAATGCTCTGTTCCACCTTGTAATGTCATAAAGCGGTAGTTTTCAGATTAAAAGCTCAAAAAAGTCAATTTTGCATAATATGTCTCCTTTATGAATACCTAGAAACCTTAGCCTGGTTGTTTCCTGTTTAAACGGCCCATATTAGACTATTATCTGATCTCTGTTATAATGTTGTTTCCTCATCACAAACATACCCGGAGTTGCGTTTTGTTTCATTCACACATGTTTAAACACAAACCCTGCGTATTTCTTCACTCAAATGGAAAACTCTGTTCCACCTTGTGATGTCACGTGGTAATACGGGAAGTGCTCCACTGTGTTTTTAAACTCCGTACACCTTCACTAGAATCATTTGGATAATTTCAGCTCTGGGATTGCCAATCTCTACTGAACTAAAGGTAAATGGTAGCTGTTAACTTGAAAACTACCACTACATGACATCACAAGGTGGAACAGAGCATTTTGAGCTTTGGAGAAGTAGACAGACTAATAATAAAAGCTTCCTCAAACATGTGTGAATAAAACAAAACGCAACTCCAGGAATGTTTTTGATGATGTATCAATATTATAACATGGCCTAAAGCTCACAAGAGTCAATTTTGTGAAATATGTGACCTTTAACTGCTTAAAGATACGCTATGTAACGTTTCTGGTGGCGGGTCTTCCACTTTCTTGTCAACATGGAGATTTTGCTTTACCTGGAATCACCTCAAAAGCATGCTGTGTGTTCATTAGGCGTTAGCTGCATACTGCTTGTGTCGACTGGACAGAGTGAGGGCTTAAATGCTGAGAGGGCTGCTGGCTCACAGAGGAGTGGCTTTGTGCAGTAAATAACCCGCAGTGCTTTAATCCAGTCTGAAGAGCTCTGTAGTGTCCAGAGGAAGGACCAGACCGTGTGTCAGAAGAATACTAGGCCTTTCAAACCGTTTTACTATAGTACTAGAAAATAAAAGTGATCAAAAAAAAGGTAGAGTATGTAACTTTCTTGAGGTGGCAAGTTGGGATGGGCTGATACCGATGTCCGATATTTGGCCTGATGCTGTGGCTGATAACTGAGGTCACAGGAAATGAGAGTCAGGTTTGTGGAGATGAATTTATTTTAGTCTATTTTGGGCTAAAATGTTACATACTGTGGGTTTAAGGTGTCTGATCTGACTGATGTTTATACAGATTTTATCCTATGGCACCTACACATATTAAGTTTTGTAATCAATATGGTTATAATGAGATGGTACGTTAGCAATTCAAGCTAACTGACTATTAAAGGGCCCATATTATTCTATTTTCTGATCTATATTAAAAGATTATTTCCTCATCAAAAGCATACCTGGAGTTGTGTTTTGTTTCATTCACAAATGTTTAAGATACACCCTGCATATTTACACCTTCACTAGAATCATTTGGATAATTTCAGCCCTGCATTACCACTTAATGTCATCACAAGGTGGAACAGAGCATTTTGAGCTTTGGAGATATAAACAGACTAATAATAAAGGGTCGCTCAAACATGTGTGAATGAAACAAACACAACTCCAGGTATGTTTTTGATGACATAACAACATTACAACATGTCTTAAAGCTCACAAGAGTCAATTTAGCGTAATATAGAACTTTTAAATTATCCTTAAACTTCACATCACTTGAGCAGCTTTGGGGCACATTTGGACACAGCTGTCTAGTCATTACATGATTTACTCTTTGATAACTATGCTGAATGTGTTTGGTCAGTTAAATAAAACACCACATTGTGTTGTCATGTTGTGCACCACCTGACATCCAGTCTAAAGCGGTCTGTCAGTAGTACCCACCTCAATGATGCTCAGTGTGCCGCTGGCTCCAGGGCCGGGCCCTCCCATCTGTGCGGGCCCCTGACCCCTGACCTCTGGCCCACAGCTCGGCTCTGGAGGAGGGGGCCCCTGGCGTCTTGGAGCTGCCCAGGGGAGGTGCATCGGCGCTGGGGAGAGGTCGTCTCCAGGTGGCCGGGCTGTGGCTGGAGCTCACACTGGCCTCGGATGCATCAGCAGTCTGAAAGAGACAGTTTTATCATTTATAGAATCTGCAGATGTCTGTGTAATCCCTCAGCCGTCCAGGTCTGATCCATAGTACAAGCCAAAAGTAAAATCTGTCAAGCCGCTTCTTCTGCGAAGTGGCTTGGATGAGTAGCGAAATGTCTACGCTCCTACAAATTTTTGTCCAGTTGACAGATTTTACTTTTGGCTTGTACCATTTATAGAATGTGCAGATACAAAATGAACATCTATAGTTACAGACCTACAGGTCTGTGCAGGCACTGTGCATTATTCAGACGATTATTTTTTGATACAAGTCTGGTATCACAACTAAAACTGATGTAATAACTTAGACCTTTTTGTGAGTACAAATTCTAAACTGATGCACACAATAGCAATGATATGATTACAATATTGCACAATTGTTCAAAATTCTCTAGTTTCATTTGAAGGCTTTAAGTTGCAAATCCTGCATAGTTCAAAATATTCACACTCCCTCCCTCTGTATAGGACCCATGTGCGCGCTCTCTCCCCCTCTCCTCGTGCACGCTCCCTCCCTCTCTCCTCGTGCACGCTCCCACCCTCTCCGCTCGGGCACGCTCCCTCCACCTGTACACGACCCTCATGCGCACTCCCTTCCCCCGGTACATGACCCTCGTGCACACTCGCCCTCACCGTACCCCTCCCTTCCCTGTGTGTTCAAACAGCCTCAGATTATGTCAGTCCACATTGAGATTAGCGCGTCTCTCTCCGCAGACCTCCAGCACTACCTCTGGTCTCAGGCAGATTTTTGGCCCTGTCCCTGAAACACCAGTCCCCTGTAAGACTAGACCAGCTGCTTTTCATATGGACTCATTCCTGTCAAACTGCCACAGAGACTCGGAACATTTTGGACGGCTTTTCTGGATGGAACTTGTACAGGATCGCAGATAGTAGCGGTGAGTTTGGGAGCGCTCCGAATGTGCGTGAATGAAGCGTGAAACTCCGGCTTGGCGTGGCCCAGTGCGGACACGGCTGAGGGGAGAGCACTCAAACAGCCTTTGTCAGGGGAACTAGTGGCCTGACATGAACCGGCACGGCTTGGGCCACTACAGTGCAACCCGATTAGGGACTATGGAGTACAATGTAAAAAAGAAACAATATATAAAGGAGATAAAATAGAGTCCAAATTGAGCTTGATTTAAAAGGTCCGATATTACGCAAAATAGACTCTTGTGAGCTTTAAAGAGGGAGAATTATGCAAAATATATATATTTTTAACTTTCTACCATGTTATAACGTTGGTCCCACATCGAAAACATGCTTAAAGAGGTTTCAGATGATGTCATCCATGCCTGTTTGAATATTTTAGCCTACGTCACCCATGCTCCCACACGACAACTCTCCATAAATGTACAAAAACAATACACTAACGCTTTACGAGCCTGATGCCATGTGCAGTACTTTCATTAGCGGAATGCACGCTGATTGTAATGTGATAACGCCGTGAAGGGAGAGTGACTTTTGATTCATAGCGTCAAAACGAAAGTGAAACGTATAAAACACGTCGTTTTTGGCAAATTTTGTATTTTCAAAACAATAAAAGGTAACACTGATCTAAATATGTTATGTGATAGCAGTTAATACCCCATAGAAGTCAAATGCCCCCTCTTTAAGCAATGTTAAAATGGTGTTACCACTTTAAACATACCTGGAGTTGTGTTTTGTTTCATTCACACGTTTGAGTAACACTTTATTATTAGTCTGTCCACATTTCCAAAGCTCAAAATGCTCTGTTCTTGTGATTTCACGTAGTGGTAGTTTTCAAGTTAATAGCTACCTTTTACCTTTTGTTAAATTGCCCAAATGATTCTAGTGAAGGTGTATGGAGTTCAAAAACACAGTGGAGCGCTTACATTACATCACAAGGTGGAACAGAGTGTTTTCTGTTTGAGAGAATAACTCATCTTAAATATGCAAAGAGCGTGTTAAACATGTGAATGACACAAAACACAACTCCCGGCATATTTGTGATGAGGAAACAGCATTATAAAATAGATCAACAACATTGGAAACAAACGGAAATTAGCTTTTGGCTATGATCCGGTGTGTTTACATTCATGTTGTATCATGTCTGTTCATTAGCATGGACTGTCCCAATCAAATAAATAAATAAATAACTCAAAAAATAGCGTAATATGACCCTTAAAACCAGTTACAGTTTTTGCATGATGTCGTTTTCATGTTGTGTTTTTGTTCAGAAGTGGATGATCACAGACTAACATTCTGAACTGAAGCCACGCCCCCTCCTGCCCGTGTTTGTTTTTAAGTGAAGTGATAAAACAGCAGGCACAGAGCTGAGAACTGCACCAGCAGAAGATTTGTACCATTACGCCTCATAAACACATCATCAGAGCGAGGCGTGGGGCTGTGAAGGCCACTGTTCTGTAGGGGGCGCTTGACTTGAAAAATATGAGGTCATTAAAGGCAAACTATGTAACTTTTCTCCCTGGAGACGGTATTATTTTGCCTAGAATATTCCACAGTATAGCATTAAACATATCTATCTCCAAGGAGGCAGTAAGAATACTTATTTTCCAATAACTTTTTTCTGGCAATAAAAACATCAGTTTAATACCATGCTGTGGAATATTCCAAGCAAAGCAATAGTATCCCTAAAAGTTATAGTTGTAATTAAAGTTATGTGCATGTTGGAAACTGAAGTGCTAGAGGAAATCCATCTAGACACAAGGAGAACATGCAACCTCCACACAGAAAGGATCCTTTAAAAGGGCCTGTATATAGGATTTTGATTTTAAATTCTATCTGTGTCCCCAGATATGAGACAAACATGTTCAAATCAAATATAGCTTATAATTTGGTGTTTTGGTTCTCAAGATCTAATCAGAAAGCAGAATGAACCTCACATGAGTCTTTCATTTGGGTTGCCAGTTTCAATGCTGGAATCCGGTTGATTTACACCTAAAAGGCCTCTCTCTGATCTGAATGGTCACTACCTAAACCCCAGCATCTACAGCCAATCATGGATCAGTGCTAGTGCAGCCTCTGCAGCTCAGGGAGTGAATTTTGGAGGTTCTGAGCTTTTACATGAGGCCTGTCCATATACTGAGAATGAGACAAACTTGTATGTGTCTCTATCTGCAGGTTAAAGCTCTGGCAACACGGGTTCAGTTGTGATTACAGTAGCTTATTCACAAAGTAAGCAGGCCGCATACAGTTCCTTTAATTAAATAATCCCAAAACTTCACCCACATTTGGAACGAGAATTTTAATTGGAACTTTCTTGCTGCTCATAATGTTGTGGCTAAAAACTAAATTATAACATCTTCACTGTTGCCAACTTAGCTCATTACACCATCATGTCAATCCTCCACACTCCTAAACCACCTCTTTGGAGAATTCCAGCTTTACCCAGCCTTACCATAAAAGGACAACATGGCACGCTTCCTCCAGCTCTGCAACAGGAAGTGACCTCAGCGGCCACGCCCCTTTGGCAGATTTAGCCGGTGACTTATTTCCTGCCTGTCGCCGTGGAGACCAAAAACGAGCAGCTCAGCACGGCCCCATTAAAAGCAATTAGCCGAATGCCGTGGAAAGTCCAGGCAGCAGTCACTCATTATGGTCTGAAAGCTGACATTATACAAGCCCGATGCTGCCATGTGTGTTTGAGGAAATGCTAGGTCGTCCAACTCTCACTATGTTGAGTTTATTTTCATTTTGGATCGGGTTTGTGGAGTTTAGAAGAGTGAACATGTGGCTGTCTGAACTCTGGGTTAGGTCTTGAGCAGGACCAAACCAAGATGCAGTCAGAGGGGAGTAAAGTAGAGAGTAGAGTTACTTCAAAACAATACACACGAGCACACGTTCAAGTAGACAGAAGTAGTAATCCAGAAAATTACTCTGGTAAGATTAAAAAAGTATTTGGGGAGCTAACTACCAACTACTCAAGTAAGAGTAAATGTAAGAGTAACTGTCTAGATGTGATATTAGACTTCTAATTTGAAGTTAATGGTATTTGGCGGCAGTACTTGTACTTGTAATTGAGTACATAATTAGCCATGTACCGTATTTTCCGGACTATAAGTCGCACTTTTTTTCATAGTTTGTCCGGGGGTGCGACTTATACTCAGATGCAATTTATATGTGAAATATATGTTTTTTTCTTCATTATTTTGATTTTTTGGCCGGGGGTGCGACTTATACTCAGATGCAATTTATATGTGAAATATATGTTTTTTTCTTCATTATTATGCATTTTTTGGCTGGTGCGACTTATACTCCGATGCGACTTATACTCCGGAAAATACGGTAACTGTACTTTTAACTGAGCACAAATTTTCACTGTCTAAAAGTAATATCTGATTTACAATTGGAAGTCCATGTATAAATTAAAATCCTAATTAAATAATCTACAAAATCTGGTATTTTCCAAGGATTGAGACAAACTAAATCATATCTGAAGGAGTCGTGCAAGAAACACCAATGTTCAGATCATTTTATATCAAATTTTGTTACTTTTTTCACACAGTCTTAATCACAGAGGGAAGAGGAACCTTAACTTTTACTCAGATAAGTGTCCCTAGATGCCCCTCCTATGTCCTGATCCTGTTCTGTGGACCCGCATCCTAGTCCTGGTATTAGGTAGAGTTGTCAAAAGTATCGATACCCAGAAACAAAATAAAGTTATCATGTATGTTTGAGTAATCTTTATTTTCCTGTATTTAAGAAGTCATTGCTCCGATCAACTCCCGTTTTCATCGCCACCGGTACATGCCCACTGCTCTGTGAGAACATTTACAGTGACGTACTGTAAAGGAGCGGTCGGGAATCAGGTCTTAATACCTAATTGGGCACCAATTTCCCAACCTGGAAGTCAGCGGACATGTTTCTTTTATTAAGTCGGTTTAGCTCAATATTGTGATTTAAAATGTCTAAATTATAACATAATGATCCACAGGTGTCAGAGATTGGAGAATTCCATCTTTACCCAGCTGGAATTCTCCAATCTATATATATCAGACAAAAGCACAATGTCTTCTTTAATGTAATGCAGTGTGATGCTTATATTATAACCTGTAAGCTAAACGTACCCACAGTCCTCCTGTCCAATACCGTCTTTATCAGATGCTTGGATGGCGTCAGGGACATTGGACAATCGCACTTCTTACGACTGTGATCCTTCATTATCTGACCACAAAGACTTCTATTGACCAGCACAAATGACAATATCGACGTCAGACACTAAAAACAGACATATAATCAATACACCGCTGCAGGGGCTTAAAGGGGTGGCCCCATCCGAAATGTCCTCGGATTATTGGCTAAGTGTGGTAATAGGACGAATTCATATGGTAGAATTTGATTATGCTAAATCCTTTAAGATGTGGTGCAAACTCACACTCTATGGGTGAGGCATTACACTTAAAAGTTTAGGGATTTGTCCTATTTTAGATCTGGCTTAATCGTGTTTTAAAACTGGAATAGCCTTGGTTTGAATTTGGTCTGGTCATGATTTAGTCCTGATTACAAACCTAAGTTAGATTACAAGTGAGGCACTATACTTGGACAAAAAAAGTTGTAAAATTTTATTTGTTCATTTATTGTGGATGGCCCTTTGAGATGCACCATCTCTTTTTCAAGAGGTCCTTGAAAATAATTCACTTGACAGCACAATATTCTGATTTATATGAATATTTTGGCAACAAAACCTCATGGCCATACAGGTTTGTCTAAGCCTGATCTCGTCAGATTTCTGAAGCTAAGCAGGGCTGGACCTAGTTAGTACTTGGATGGGAGACCGCTGGGAATACCCGGTGCCACAGTGGGGCGCCAGTGGCTCTAATAGAAACTGTTGTTGTGTCCTTTGGCAAGACACTTTACCCACATTGCCTACTGTGAATGTGGTGTGATTGGTGGTGGTCAGAGGGGCTGATGGTGCAGATTGGCAGCCTCACTTCAATAGTAACTTACCACCACCACGTGTGAAGTGAATGAATACTGCATTGTAAATGGTGTCTCGAAAGACGCTAAATAAATCCAATGCATTATTATTAACCTGTTATGTGCAATAATCTAGGTTTGGTGAACATTTTCCAAAAACCTGCTGAATAATTTCTACGCATTTGTTGGTCCTGGAAAAGCACATAGCGCCCTTCCGTCTATGAAACTCCTGCCTGAAATCGATTTTTTCCATGTATTTGAGCAAAAATGGTCTTGCCCCAGTACAGATATATTGTATAAGCAGTTCCTGAGGTCAAAATATTTCCACTGTGTTCTGTTTGCAACTGAATATAAAGCATTTTATTGTAAGATCTAAAGCTCTAAAGCTCCAGGATGCATATGACATTTGACAGTGGAACTACCCCAACACCGGCACGAGAGATTGTATGAATGTTACTGGCTTTTTTTGGTCTGAATTGGTATTTAAAAAAAAAAAAAGGATCTTTTAAATAAAATACAGATCTTGCATTAACCATAGATTTTGTAATAAAATATGGTTATCTATGAGGAATGGTGTACTTTGTAGTGTAGCTCGGCCGTATTAGGTATAGTAGGAATTTCTTATGGTGTACTTGTGAATTCTGCCTCCTCCGTGTTTGGTGTACAAGTATATGAGAACATAAAGGGCTACAGATAAAGCAGAGCTGGATTATTAATGGCCCTGTACGATGACTGACGCTAAAGCGGCTAGCGTGTGTGCGTCTGTCTCCACGGCAACCACGCATAAACATTCGGAGTACTACTGACTACTTCATCAAACTGTCAGCACATACCTGACATGCACCAAGTTTTATTCAGACCGAAATAGAAGACGAATTATTGGCAAGCTCCACAAATCATTAATCTTGTGTGATGTGAGGACATAAAACAAGAATTAAACGGGTTATTTCCATCTGTCTAGACACAAATAAACACCAAATTAAAGCTCCACTAAAACACAAAGTTATAACAAAGGCTGTAATTCACTACGGATGTTTTTATTACTTAAAAATACCTTGAAAATGCATCCTTATTGTGAGCAGGCTTGCCTTTTCTAGACCAGGTTCATGACTTGCCCTGGTGGTGGCTGGTCGAAAAATGTTACGCAGTCTGGCTTTAATTTATTAAGCTTAAGCTTAGGTGCAGTCCTAACAGCGCCCTCTACAGGACTTTTATGTAAAAATCAGACCCGTTTAGACCAACGCTGTTTTACATATACTTAATACCTGTTAACTTATATCTGCAATAGTAATGCTGAGGTACCCAAAAGTACCACCTGCAGACAGAGGACACATACAAATTTTTCTAATTCTCAGTATAGTTTAGTTAGTGACCATTCGTGATCTAATTCCTCTGACAATGTGCTATTTTGATAAAATCGTCATATTGTAATTCACTCATTTTCTACTGTTTAGCGATTAGTTACCTCTACACAGCAATATAAAGATGCCAAGTCTACATGAATCATTATTAAAATAAAACTGACTCCAAGAAAATTGTGATATTAATTTTTTGGCATATGGTCCACCCCTACATACAGTTACATACAGAAGGACTTAGAACTTAAACATATAGCTAATGTTGGAGATATTTTTGAAAAACGTATGTTGTTTGATAATTGTTATAATAGAAGTTTATTGTCTATAATAAACAATGTAAAAAGGTGCAAAAACAGCGCTGTACTGACGGCGCTCACTGCCAGCTCAGTCCTTGTTATCTTAGCCTGCGCCATCTGAGGTATAATACTCCCTACAACAGAAGCATGGCCTGCACTAGACTGGAATGAACAACACTATCACAGTGTCTTAGAGGTTCATGTCTGCGGGTGCTGGGTTCTGTACTGATGTAAATAATCTTATCCTGTGTTAGAACTCCAGCCTCGTGTCTTTTCTCTTCAACTCTCTACTACAATTTACTCTGTAGCTTCTGTGTAATCTTTCAAACAAGTGTATAAAGTGATATTTTTGTGTTTGTTTTTTTTTTTAATATCACCCAACCCAACAAAGAAAGCCACAAGTTGTTGTTTTAAAACCCTGATGAAAACATTTAATATCTATACATGCAGTCATATAGTTATTTGGTCTTGTATATCCTTGGGCAGTAGAGTGTGCGGAGTCTATTTTCTGCTTTCTTGAGGTCTGCTAATGCATTCTTCTGCCCCATTCTCCACTGCGGCTCCACCCTGCTCCCTCTGTGCTTTTGGGCAGAAGGGGAATAAAACTGCTGCTCTAAGCATCCAGCAGGCCAGCCTAGCATTAAAGAGAACGCCAGAGCTTAGCTTAGCACTAGTCGGCACTGTAGCGTTTGGCCCACGTTTGGAGTAGATAGCAGTTTTCTTGGTACAGAACTTAATAAAGGGAATGCTTACTCAGCGTTTTGTCCATAGATTCACAGGCTGGACAAGAGTGTGTGTCCAACTATAATTCATTTCATCTGCAAGATACTAAAAGCTGAAAGTCAACCAGGAAGTAGGGCTAAATCATTTTGGAAAAAAAAATCGGCACCAATATTTTATTCTGTCTTTGTACAACCCTGTGTCTTTCGAGACTGTAAACGGATCACGCTAGATTGATATGTATAGCACTCAGAAATAGAGACTGACCGATGCCAATACCGATTGAGAAACTGGTGGCCAATAAGCTCCGTTAATATTTTTGGGCCAATATGTAGGGCAGATTTCCATTATTTTTCCCAAATGATGTAATTTAAATTTGCTACAGACTTACTCACAGCCCTTTTTCACCACAAACCTTTAAGAGAGCGGTGTGTTTTGTGCTGTTATTTCTTCGCTCTAAAGTGTTTAAATAAAGCTTCGTGCATATTGGTAATCGCCCGCAGCAGCAAGACAAATATCAGGTGTCGGTATTGGCTCAAAAAATTGATTTCAGACCCTCCCTGGTAGTAGTACCATGCATGAGCGCCTTACCGTGTGCGCTCTGCCCCAGGACTGAGCGGTGACGGGAGCGTGGGGGATGCTCCGGCCCAGGGAGGACTCCGGGCTCTGGGTGCGCTTGGCTCTGCGGGTCCCTGCTGGGTCTTCTGGGTCTTTAGTGTGGTTGATCCTCCGCATGTACACCTAACACACAGAAGAGACGACGTTAATGCTTTGACCTTAAACGTTCCACGATATGGCTTTAACTGATACATCTCCATTCAACAGGCAGGTGGTAGCTTTAATGATGAAACAAAATACATTAGAAAGTTAACATTTTATTTAGCAGATGATAAACATTTTCAGAAACAGAAACCTTAAGTCATTTATTGAAGTCATATTTTTATTAGGAGGCATCATTCTGACATGGTTAAAATGTAAAAAGCCATTTTAGCGTAATAAATCTCTTTTAAAGCTGGGGCACCTGATTTTCACACAGTAGAAGGAAAAAGTAAGTATTTAAGTATTTAAGTCTGTCTAACTCTCACAAACCCTTTAGCACATTGTTAAAACTGAGGTGGACCGCCCAAGTGCAGGGAGTGTAGTGTGTTCATGTGGTCCTCAGGTGCTCAAGTTTCCGAGGTGAGAAGTCAGGATTCCCACTTGCCTTCATTTGCTCTTTAACAGCATTTAATAGAGCTAAACAGTAAGATTTGTTGTTGTTAGCTTTGTCAAAAGATAAACGTTCTATATTTACTTAAGCTAATTAACTTTTTTTACTTTTCAACTTGACTCTGAACTTTTTTATTTCTATGAGGAAACTGCCAACACATAACATATTTAGATCACCGTGTTACTGTTTTGAAAATGCTGTATTTGCAACAACATATTAAAATGTCATTTTTGACGCTCTGAGCTTCCCCTCCCTTTGCCACTCCCCCTTCACAGTGACATCACAGCACAATCAGCGTGCATTGCATCAGGTTTGTCCAGTTACTGTGTACAGTTTTGTATCATGTTTTTGTATATTTATGGTAGCATGGATGGCGTAGGCTTGTGGGCGGAGCCTTGTACAGAATCTTACAGCTAACCATAAGGAGAGTTTGAATAGGGCCTGGGAGAGATCGCTAAAATACTCAAACATGCATGGATGGCATCTAAAACCTCTTCAGACATGTTTTTGATAAGCGAACATAACATGGTAGAAAGCTCAAAATAGCTGACTGTGCATAATACCACCTTTTTGGTCTGGTCTTTCTTGCGCAAATCTGTTGCTCTTATGATAGAGACAACTGACAGCTCAAACATTTAAGAAAAACTGACACATGAGATAATTTACATCTGTCTCCACACTGCAGCTGACGTCAGGTGTGGAAGCATGTTTTTCAGAGTTCCCTGACCACATGAATGCAGTATTAAGTCCGGTTTGACGAGAAATAAAAACGCTTTATTATTAGCTACAGACAGAGCGCTGACTCATATTTTACAATATATTCTTTGGAGGAAAACACAAATTTTACTGGGCACCACAGCTTTAAGTATCTTTCTTCTCTCACCTCAGCAGGAGAAGGCTTGCCCGTCCTCTGTGTTGCTTCCTCCGTATCCACAGTAGTCGCCCGGTATGCCCTCCACGTCGCCATTTCGGTTTCGTCCTCCGATCCGCCATCCGCCATCCCTCTGACGCCGCCCTTTGCTCTCCCGGCCCCGCCCTCCTCCGCTTGCCCTGCCCCCCTGTTCCTCCAGGTGCTCCTCACGGTCACGTTCTTCATGTCTGGTGGAGTGTCCTCATTAGAAACCTGGCTCATTCTCCTCCAGCTTGTGACCATGCTGCTGCTGCTGCTGGTCTCAAAGCAAGAGTCAGGGTCGAAGTCTGCACTGGTGGTGTCCTTGGACTGGAGGCTGAAGGCGTTGCGTTGGTAGCACCTGTGGCTGGTGGTGGTAGATGTATTGTGAGGTTTGGATCCAGAAGGAGAATTCTCGGGTTCCTCGCAGTCCTGGTCCAGGCTGGTGCGTAAGGTGAGGTCGCTTTTCGGGATGGAGATCTCATATGGGACTGAGATGCTGCCGTGATGGTCACTGCTGGGGCCTGGAAATGACAATATAAAGACAACAATCAGGGCAACAAAGAGCAACAACTATAGATAGTGGACTCAAATATTCCCCACCAAGTACGAAGTATAAAATGCTTATTTTCCAGAGTACAACTAGCTTTAAACTAGGGATGGACGATATATTGGTTCCAGTATTGGTCCAAATTGATTCATTTGATATCGGTATCAGCCGATGTCAATCCCTGATATAGATTTTTTTGCGCTGCCCCATTCTCTGTGTGCAATTTTTTGAACAGATTAATGAGTGAAAATGGAAATGGAAGAGTGTTATTTGGCTGTATGTTACACAAACATGTAACACATAATATTATAAAAATACATAAAAATCTTTTTTAGAAAAGTGAAAAATGCATTTGTGATTGTTTAACTTAACATAAATGTGTGGGTCTCGCTATGGGTCTTAAAAGCTAAATATTGGTATCAGCAAATATTGGTTATAGGCCACTGCAGCAGGCCAAATATCGGATATCGGTATTGGCTCAAAAAAATCAGCCCATTCCTAATTTAAACAGTCCTATAAAAGGACAAAACAGGAAGTAGCACAATTTGAAAATTACTGCACTAGGGCTGCAAAATGATTTGCATTGTAAATTATACATAAAATGCAAACATACTGATGAGGAAGTTACTGGTGGAGGTGTGGCGCTCCTTGGTGGGCATAGGCTCACTGGATAGGCTACTGCTGCGGCTGCTCGTCCTAGATGAGCTGGGGTCGTTGGGGTAGATAGTGATACTGCTGGTCATTTTACTAGTGGAGGTCACTACTGGCTTGGTGGAGATCTTGGGTTTGCCGTTCGCAGCATACGGTTCTGAGATGAGCATTTCCTTGCGGTCGATCTCAACGATGGCTGGTTTGATCACCGCCTTAGACCGCAGTGCCTCCCTGGGACTGCATACCCTCTGGATCTCTATACCTGACAGGGTTTGTGGAGTTCCCTGGGGCCCTGCCTCGGATAGGTGGGTGCGGTTGTGGAGCTCTTCGTCAAAAGAACTTCTTGAGGAGGAACATTCTGAGTGCGTGTCGTTGGCATATCTTGAGATTCTAGAAGTTGGTGCTCTACTGCTCACCGTGGTAGTAGTCGTTTCCAATATTGGTTCTGGCTCCGAGGGTCGTGAACCAGTCGACTCCGTTTCAGATGCAGACGAATGCCCTTCTGAACCTTGATCCGCTCCTAACAGTTGAGAAACATGCGATCGGAAAGCCGCGTAGGACCCATTGGCTTTGGACATGTTTGACGTAAGGGATACTGAGACAGACTCCTGAATGGTTTCTGTAGACTCTTGATCGGAAGCTATATCTTTTTCTGACACGACATTACTGTTAGCGTTACCTTCTGCTACTATGTCAGAATTGTTCGATTCACTGTCACTTCCAACGTACAACTTTGAAAACTTCTCCGGGCGAACCTTCTTGGGGTCTCCATCTTGCTGCTTGTAGCCTGACTTTGTAGGCTTCTGGTCGTTAGCGGCTGGAGGGTAGCGACTCAGTACTGACACTTTCTGAGAGGTATTCATGGAGCTATATGTGGGTAGTCTGGATGAACTTTCTTTCAGGCCATTATCAGATGTAACGGTAGGGCTTCTTGGGGTCCTCCTCACTTTATGCAGAGGGCTTTGTGGTCTCCTACTACCCTTAGGAGAACCATCTTCAGATAGGCTCTTGAGCTTGGTTTCTCGCTTATGCTGAGGAGACATTTCCCTGTTGCGATGTTTGGGTGACATTGGTTCGGCAACGGTTGCCACCCTTTGATACTTGGGCTTCTCTTGTCTGAATCCAACTTTACCGATTATCTCTTCGTTCTCAGCTTTGCCATTTTCCAGAACTTTGCTGTTGGCACTTCCATTGCCGAGCCCTTTTCCACACAGTTGGGTCCGGAGTTGTTCCACTTGCTCACTAAGCTGTCTCGTTCGGTTCCGTTCCATCTGAAATTTCTCATGAAGCTCCCCGTTTTTAGACTCCGAGTTCTTCAAGTCCTCCTCCACAATCTCCAACTGTTTGAGACGGTTCTTCAGCCTCTCCACCTCCAATGTAAGCTCTTTGACCTTGTTGTCCTCCTCCTGCGGACCCTCTAAACTATTCTTTTCATTTTGCGCTTTGTTCACCATATTCCCGTCTGCCAACTTCAAGTAGTCCAGACTCTTTTTGCGTGGCGCTAGCTTACTCGTGAGAATGCTGGTAGAGGTGAGCTCATCTTCGATACGAGATCTTACGTAGTCTGCGCGGCCAGAATCTGCTGAAATCCCCAAGTGGATCTTCTGCTGTTCCAGTTGTTCTGTTAACTTTAAAATTATCTTCTCATCCTCCCTTTGCTTTTCCAAAAGTCTCTTACGGTCGCTCATAAACGTGTGAGTAAATCCTTTAAGCTTCTCAAGTTCCATTGAGAAAGCTTGCTCTGCTCTTTCCAGTTTAGCCTCAGAACCCTCCATTTCCTTCACACGGGCCTTAAGTGCTTCCAGCTCAGACGACAGCTTCTTGGTCTGGTTCTTCTCCTCGTTCAGGCTGAGGCAGAGCTGGCTGCAGTCCGACTTGCTCTTCCCGAAAGCCTCTTCCAGTTTTTCCAGGTCGCCCATCCTCCTCTGAAGGCGTTCGATCTCAGCTTTGAGCTCCTTGGTCAGGTTCTCCTCCTCCTCCAGCTTCTCACGGACAGTCCGGCACAGGTCCTCAGCCTTACGGACCTCCTCGTCTTTGCCCTGGATCTTCAGCAGGCGCTTCCGGAGGGTCTCCACATCACTGAGGAGGGTGGAGTTACTGCCCTCAGCCTGAATGATCTTGTCCTACAAACAAAACAGAAACATGCCTTTTTGATCAATGGCCAAAAAACAACATACAAAACAAAACTTGAATAGTCCACCACCTGCTTGTCTCCATGGAGATAATATTGCTTTGCCTGGATCGCATTAAACTTTGAAATCTCATGAACTTAAGGAGGATACACATCCAATGCAAGTTACAAAAAAGACATGTTTAATGCCACACTGTGGATTTCAGGCTTGTCTCCATGGAAACAAGTAGGTGCCACTCTGTAAATAGGCAAATATTTTCTCCCAGTGAGTGTGCATGGATGTCTAACTGCATGTTCAGAAAAGCCAAATAAACACAAAACAAGGTAAAATCAGTATCCACAAATATTCCCTTTATGATTGTTTTTTTATTCATATCATGGACAATGTTTGTTTTAAATTGAAATTGTTTGGGAATTATGAAATCACCCAAAACAGACTCTGTAAGCTGCTAAGTTGTGTTGAATTTCCAAGCAAAATTCTTGAGCCTGTCCCACCATGCCCCATTTTTACTACATTCTGAGATGTCATCCAAGTACACATATGCTCTCATAAAACGGTATAAAGCAGTTGTTCCCAGCCTGAGTTTCAAGGCTCCTGGAGTACTATAAAGTTTAAGGATGTGGAAATATAGGAAATTACATCACACTGGGTTGCCAGTTCCTTAACCTGCAGATACATACACACACATACAAGTTTTTCTCATTCTCAGTACATGGACAGGCCTCAGAACCTCCAGAATTCACTCACTGAACTGCAGAGGCTGCACTAGCACTGATGAATTAATGATTGACTGACGATTCAGATTAGAGAGAGTCCTTTTAAGTTCAGACTAACTGGATTTCAGCATTGAAACTGACAACCCAAATGAAAAACTCATTCTCATTCTGCTTGAGCCTTGAGGGTTTTTTTTTTTTTTTCCCCCGAGAACAAAAATACCAAATTATGTCCAGTGTTTTTCTAATTAAGAATAAATCAGCATTACAGCTGTTTTCAGAAAAAGCTATATTTGATTTGATTTACCTCATATCTGGAAACAAAGATAGGTTTATGGAATTTAAAATCAAAACCTTACATACAGTTCTTTTAATATCCAACATTTTTGTAAGTATTTTTAACACGTTACAGTAACCTATATGGGGGGAAAAACCTGTCAGTTTGAACAATGACATCTTTGATTGTCCCACGTTACCTGGAGGTCGAGCAGCTCATCCTCGGCCTTCTGGAGCTTATTGGTGGCCTCCTCGAGCTCGTCCAGGCGTCGGCCCAGGCTCTGTAGCTTGTGCCGGAGGTGTCGGTGGGTCATGTCCTTGTGCTCCGACATGTTGCCCTGTACTGGCCTGCCTCTGCCTGTGCGCGAGTGGGTGGAGGCGGGGTGAAGGCGGTGGGTGTGTTGCGCGGGTTAGGTGGTGCGGGGCGGTTGGGAGGTCCACATGGGGGTGGTGGTGTTGCCTGGTTACGGAGATGAAGCGTCCCGCATGAAGGTTGCTGGGCTGCTCCTCTGTTACTGGGTGTGGCTGTGAGGCGTAGGTCCCTCAAACTGGAGTACAGGCGATGGGGAGGTCATCTGGAGAGGAGAGAGGACACACTGTTAAATAGTGTGCTTTGATCGCTTTGATCAACATTCCTAACTTTATATAAGAATCTGACATTTATAAAGGAATAGACTCGATACTCAATATCATCTTGGTATCAGAATCGGTTTTAAAAAAAAACACTTAATTAAGACAATAGAATGTGATTTTCAACATTAAATCATATCTTTTATATTCCCGTGGGGTCTTATGTCTGTGTAATCCCCCAGTCATCCAGTAGGTTCCATAGTGGTCCACTAGTCTATGTGTCTTATACTTGTTCTGATACAGCTCAAGATCATTCTAAAGCTATTCAGGAAAGGTTCATTTTTGTCCTGTGAATGTGACTTTTTTAGCATTGATACTTGCTCAAATGAGTATCTAGTTTTGATACTAGTTTTAGTATCAATTAGTGTCCGATTTTCGATACTTTTGACAACTTTAAATGGTACAACAGCAGCCAGAGCAAGATTTGGAAGTGAATCATGAGTGTAATCTGCCTTTTTTTCATAAAATACAGTATGTTTCTGAATAAAAAGCTGTTTTTGCACTAGCTCCCATACAGGCGTTGTCTTGTGAGTGCAGTTTGGGTCAGATACACAGAGATACGTAATAGTTTTGAGAGCTTTTGCCACGCCCACTTCGGTAGTACTTGTCTTTAGTCCAACAAAAATGTCTTTAGTCGACTATAGTTCCTGTAAACTGATGTACCTAAATGCAAGGAAAAAGCTCAGAGACATTCAATTGTGCTTAAACAACCCATCACCAGATGTTGAGCTAGGTTTGGTCAGGGGTACCTAGCTGGAGGAATGGCTAAATGTGCAAGCTTATAGTTGATGGTGGAAACCGGAGCACCCAGTGGAACCAACTCAATTCATAATGGGGACAATCAAGGGAGAGGGTCAGATGGAGCAGAGGATGTAGAGGAAGGGGTCAGATGGAGCAGAGGGACAATCTGAGCTCAGTATCTCTCTCCTCATGTCCCCTCCCCCTCAGCATCCACCCTGCTTCTCCTTCTGCTGACACAACGCATTTTACACCCCCATGTGTGTACAAAGTCATCACCACGGCAACCACAACATCACTATAACTGCCTGACCCTGCTACAGCACGGACATTTAAAAAAACAAAAACACACAATTCCAGTGACACACAATTGCTTTCTACGGTTTACGTTGTCATCACAATTTAAGCGCAATTTAAAGCCACACTATGTAACTTTTCTAGTCCATGATACGCCACCTGCTTGACTAGATGGTGATGGTATTGCTTTGACTGGAAGGTTCCACGGTATGGCATTCGGCTCATCTATGTACACGCAGACAAACAGCTGACTCAACCAGGCCAAGTTACATGTCAGATCTGTGGCGAGGCGAGCCTGCTAAAAGCAAGAATGCATGTTTTTCAAGGTATTTAATAAAAACCATCAAACAAACAAATAAATAAATGTGGTCTCGAAATCCATATCGAGTATCACAGCCTTTTCCTCAGGACTGAAATGGAAAATTTTAGTACCGTGACGACACTAATAGCCTCACTTGGGCCTCATACATGATTTAGATGTGGCTTCCTCCACTTCCTGCCTTTAAACTCCGCCCCTCCCCCTTATAATAATGACCCCACACACTCACGAGCACCCATGGGAGACAGACCTGCACGCATCATCACTTCACCTCCACCTCATCCGTGAAGAGCTGACATTCTGTACGCTAGTGAAATAAAGGAATCCAGGAAGTCATGGTCTTTTGTGCTGGTTTATTTAGACAACAATAACAAGCTTTTACAAGTCCCATCTCTAGTTCTTGAGCCAGGGTCTTGGTTGGGAGTATCTAGCTGGAAGATTAGCCTATTGTGCAATGTGCATGTTTTAGGTTGATGGGGTAAGCCAGAATGCCTATGATAACTCAACTCAACAACTTTAAAAGGAACTGTATGCCAGATTTTGATTTGAAAGAAGAAATATTGGGCTATATATCTATGTGCAATCTATGTACCATGTGCAAAATATATCTAAAACAACTTCATGAAAGAAATAAGCCAACAAAGAGTGGATTTTTAACTTTCATTTGTACCAAAATGACTACACAGTGCTGCCGAATCCTACGCGTATCACCGATTAAGAAAATAAAATTGGAGAACGATTGAAATTGAAGTACAGAGCACTGGGCGTGTACCGGTGGCGGTGGAAACAGAAGTTGCTCAAACATTCACAAATCACTACAAATACAACTTCGGGTGAGTAAATGGTGAAGAGAAACAACTATAACATGGTTAAAAGCTCTGAAAAGTCCATTTTGCAGAATAGGATTTTTTACTGATAAGAATTTTAATACTAATTTATTCTTATTTACAAAAACATTGGGCAAGTTGTTTGTGTTATAATTTGTTGTTTTGTTTCTCAAGACTATTATCCAATCAGAAAGCAGAATGAGCCTCACATGAGTCTCTCATTTGGGTTGCCAGTTTCAATGCTGAAATCCAGTTGGTTTAAACCTAAAACCATTGATTTTGAACCAGTGTGCCAGAGTTAATTCATACATGCATTGAACTGAATAATATACTATTTGTGAGTGTCCTGAGCAACTTCTGAACCAGGTGAGAAAGCAGAAAACCATCACTGCCAAATAGAAAGAGCCATTTTTTTTACCATTGTTTTCTAAATCTGGTCATATTTTAGAGGGTGGAATCTTTTTAATGAGAAACGTGTGGTGTGACTCAAAAGGGTTGAAAAAAATACTACCTTAAAAGAACTATATGTAGCCTGCGCTCTTCTAAAAAGGGTACTACAACCATAACTGAACCTGTTGCCAGTGTCTTAACTTGCAGATAGAGGACACATACAAGTATTTCTCATTCCCAGTATAAGGACAGGCCTCATGTGAAAGCTCAGAACTTCCAGAATTCACTCCCTGAGCTGCAGAGGCTGCTCTAGCGCTGATTCATGAGGTGCTGGGGTTTAGGTAGTGACCATTCGGCTCAGAGAGAGTTCTTTAAGGCTCTTACAGTTAGATGGACCTATATTTTTGTGCCATACCTTCAACGCATATGGTCTGGGAATTGAACCAGCAACCTTCCCGCTGCGAGGAGCAAGTGCCAACCAATATGCTCACTGAAAAAAAACAGAGGAGCCATGTTGACAAGTCTTTAAACTACAAGCCACTTCTGTCAGATAACTTGTAATAAGGTTTTGCGTCGTAAAAAGATCAACTAAGCCCGTAAAGCTTGTCATGTTAATAAGTAGCAACCTATAGCTTTGAACATGTGATTTAGAGGAAGCTAATGGTCTACTTTCACACAGAGGAGGATTACAGTCCACACAAGAACGGTAGTTTATGAAGTGTCGAGCACATGTTTTCATTAGCTGAGAACTTTGAGGTGGGCTAGTGGTTTGAGCTTGGGATTTTCTAGTTTTAAGGGAGACATGTTGTGTTTGTGTCTGCTATATAGTGATCATAAACATAAAGATCTACGGGTGTCATGGGTTATAATTTGGGCATTTTAAATCGCAACATTATAAAAAAAAAAAGTTAGAAAACTGTGGTGCCCAACGGAAGCTGACGTCGCCGTAAACGCCATCACAACAAAGATCCTTCAGCTGTCGGCGCCTCCAATGATAGCTGCCTATCACACTTGTGAAAAGCGGATTGTTTTTCATTTGAACCAAAATGGGTACACAACCCTGCCGAATCCCACACGTATCCCCGACAAAGAAAATAAAACTGAAGAAGGAAGAACGTACGTCACAGTGGGTGTGTACTGGTGGAGGTGAAAACGGGGGTAGATCGGAGCAATGATGTCTTGAATACGGGAGAATAAAGATTACACAAACATGCATGAATCGCTCTAAATACAACTTCGAGAGGGTAAATAAGAATGGAAACAACTATAACATGGTTAAAAGCTCTGAAAAGTCGATTTTGCACAGTGAAAAATCGACAGTGGGTTCACTTTAAGAAGCAGATGGTGCAAAAAGGATGTTGAAGAGAGGGTCAGATGGAGCAGAGGATGCAGACGAGAGGGTCAGACGGAGCACAGGATGCAGAGGAGAGGGTCAGAGGAGCAGATACAGGCTGTGCGTGCAAAGCTAAAGTGGTGCGGCACGTTTTGGTTGGACCGTGCCAAGCCAATCAACACGCCTGATTGGCTGATGGGACTGGGGGGAGGAAGGGGGGGTTGAACAAACACTGGACAATGGACAAATGACTCTCTCTGATGGCAGTTTTAGATCTAATGCTGTATGGCATGGTGGTTGGTCAAGCCTCAAAGCAAGAAGGTCTCAGGTTCGATTCCCAAAAAGCCTTTCTGTGTGGAGTCTCCACGTTCTATACTCTACTACTAAAATACAACTGTATTTTGGTTTCCCCAATCAGGACATTGAAATTGAGATAATCCTCCAAATATGTACTCCTAGCCACAAAGCTGAACATCTTTTGTCCATGTATTTGGCCAAATGTGTCTTGCCCCAGTCTTGAGGTCAAAATAGGTCAGCTGTGTACTGTCTGCATCTAATTATAAAGCGTTTAACTGATCATCAGGAAGTGCATCATTGGCATGTTAGTTGTTAGGTTTACTGTGACGCTCTGGTGTCTGCAAACCATTATGTTTTTCACGTTTTTAAAACATCAGGGTGGTCCAAAGTTATTCCTCACTTACCTTATGCATTCTGTACATCCTTATAATTTACCATGATGAGTTTATAAGCACTTTTCATAACCAGAGTGGAGTTTTGCTGTGACGGTAAAGCTAACAACAACAACCAGCATGCTAACGCACACTTCCGCTTTATAATTAGATGCAGACAGTACGCAGTGGACTTATTTTGACCTCAAGAGTTGCTTGTACAATATATCTGTACTGGGCCAAGACACATTTTGCTCAAATACTTTAGGACTGCTGCCATACCAATTAAAGTATAAATTTTCATCATTCTGAAACCCATGGATACCACCAAAGAAACCCTCTCTGTTTTTCCATAACCAGGAAGCTACCATTGTTCCTACAGCATAACATCCAGTATCCCATTTACAGCTCTTTATGACTGTCGGCTTTGTCCAATTAGTCCCAAAAATGTTGCTTCCTAAATGTTTTCCAGCGCGCTCCGGAATAACAGGACCCAACAGAGCTGGAAAAACACCCGCTGGGAACCCAAACAACTTAATCACAGAACCACCAGACCACCATCCCACTGCACATGTACAGGGCGGAGCGCTAACACATGTTTTCTATGGTAACGATAGAGAGGAATCAGAGCGGTTTGATAATAGTAGTTGAAGGCGCTGTACCTGATTACAAGTGAAAAAAAGCGCAAGTTGCCATAAAATGAAAGCTACTGTTTTAACCTCATTTGAACTGCCTCACTCTCAGTATTGGAACTATGTCATTTGTTTATTCAGAAATCAGGTTCAGAAATAATTTTACTTTACGCAATTTACGTAAAATCGATTCTTTTGCCATTTCTACCATGTTATAACGTTGTTCGCTAATCAAAAACATGCCTGAAGAGGTTTTAGATGTCATCCATGCATGTTTGAGTAATTCTGCGATTCCTCCCGAACCCTATTCGAACCCTCTTTACGTTTAGCAGTAAGACTCTGTCCAAAGCTCCGCCCACAAGCCTACGTTCCCCACGCCCCACGCGACCTTTACGTTTAGCAGTAAGACTCTGTCCAAAGCTCCGCCCACAAGCCTACGTTCCCCACGCTCCCACGCGACAATTCTACATAAATATACAAGAGCATGATACAAAACTGTACACTACAACTTCACAAACCTGATGCGATGTGCAGTAGTTTCATTAGTGGGATGCACGCTGATCGTGTTGTGATAGCGCTCTGAAGGGGGAGTGACATAGTGCAGGGAGCAAAGGGGGGGGAAAACTTATAAAAACATGTTAGTATGTTGTTTTCAGGGAATATCGCATTTTCAAAAAGGAAACATGGTGATCTAAATATGTTATGTGTTAGCAGTTAATACCTCACAGAAGTAAAGTACCCCCTCTTTAATACTTAACATATACAGTATTAAAAAGATGCACTTTAGATAGTTGTACAAAAGTGAAGTTTATAATTTGCCTTCTTGGTTGGACAGTAGATATGACATACGTAGAGGTAATTCCACTGTTACCTAGCAACCATAATGTAAAAAAAGGCCAAAACTTGCATTACAGATATTATTAGACTAAAGACAACACCTTTATTTGATTCTCTTTTAGAACTCAGTGCTACTTCCTGTATTTTTGTACTTTTCTTCTCAACTTTTTCCCCACAAACTGCCACTTAACCCATGTAAAACTATGATAAATATTTAGCACAGGTACTATCCCACCAAACCAAGTCAGAATTAGAAAAACATGAAAACCTGTCATATGCTTTTTCATTTCTTTAATCCAGCCAGTCAGAAGCCTGCACTGGGACAACAGGAAGTGCTGTCTGTTCAGTTGATACGAAGCAGTAGCCTAGAGCACAGTGTATGTTGTAAATGTGATTCTCCATTTAAAACCCTTAGCATCCGGAAACAGAAGACAGACAGCTGCTATCTGGAGAAATGATTCTATCACTCCTGATACCACTCGCTATCATTAGAACTGCTAAAAGTGTCCAAACGTTATCCCGAAGACGTAATGGACTCCTCTTTCGCTGGTAAATATAGATGTGAGCTCATGACTGACGTTTGTGCACTTGTGGGGAGCGCCACCTGATGACGTCACGCAGTGGGTCTGCGTAAAGTTTGCAATAATCCTCCTTTGCCCCGGTAACTGTGGAGTAAAACATACCTGGAGTTGTGTTTTGGTTCATTCACATGTTTAACACACAAACCCGCATATTTTAGGCTGTGTTCTTCTCTCAAATTGAAACCACTCAGTTCCACGTTGTGATGTCATGTGGCACAAATTGAAACCACTCAGTTCCACCTTGTGATGTCATGTGGCAATATACGAAGTGCTCCACTGTGTTTCTAAACTCCATACACCTTCAGTAGAATCATTTGGATGATTTCAGCCCTGGAATTGCTCATTTCTAGTGAACTAAAGGTAAAAAGTAGCTGTTAACTTGAAAACTGCTGCTTCGTGACATCACAAGGTGGAACAGAGCATTTTGAGCTAATAATAAAGGGTTACTCAAACATGTGTGAATGAAACAAAACACAACTCCAGTTATGTTTTTGAGGAAGTAACAACATTTAACATGGCTTAAAGCTCACAAGAGTCAATTCTGCTTAATATAGGACTTTTAATAAAAAAATCTAAATTACACAGAAAATCCTGATTGTGAAATAGTGTTTTTCGCCCCCAGCCCTGGTCCCCTGTGCGTATGTTTGTGAATGGCTTCCTCGTCCCTCTGCGGCGTGTCCCCCGGCCTCTGGGGGTCAAAGGTCATGACACTGTAAACATGCAACACTTTTCCACACGAGACCAGGGGCCCGCACAGGGACGGGGGCCAATACAGGGGGAGTAGTAGTAGCAGTAGCAACAGCAGTAGCAGTTGCAGTAATAGTAGTAGTTGTGGTAGTAATAGTAGTAGAGGAAGTAGTAGCAGTAGTAGTAGTAGTAGTAGTAGTAACAGTAGTAAACAGTAGTGGTAGTAGTAGAAAGTAGTAGAAGTTGAATATGTAGTAGTACTGGAATAAGAAGTAGTAGCAGAATAAGCAGTAGTATTAGCTGTAGTAGTAGCAGTACTTGCAGTCCTGTATGTAACACTATAGGCCCTAGTGCTACACAACAAATGAGTTATAGTTATGGTTTCATGTATTTGTTCTCCACACCGCAACACAGGACACTCCAAGGACAAAATCCTCCAATATTTTTTCATCACATCCATCCATCTTCCATACACTCTCTCTCCCTCTACTCCCTCTCTCACCTCTATCGCTCTCTTATACTGTTCCCGTCATCCCCTCTCTCTTTCAGTCCTGCCTCCCTGCTGTCGCACTCTTTTCTCCCTCTTCACTCTCTCCTTTCTCTCTCCCCCGTCTTCTGTTCTTCCTTCTGTCCTTCCTCGCTCTTTCCGACTCTTTATTCCCTCTATCTCCTCTCTCATTCCCTTTTCTCCCTTCTCTTACTAAGCCTTTTCTTTTCTCTCTTCCTCTCTCGATCCCTTCGCTCTCTCTCTCATCCCTTCGCTCTCTCTTTCTCCATCCCTTCGCTCTCTCTCTTTCTCCATCCCTTCGCTCTCTCTCTTTCTCCATCCCTTCGCTCTCTCTCTTTCTCCATCCCTTCGCTCTCTCTCCATCGATTCACTCTCTCTCCATCCCTTCACTCTCTCTCTCCATCCCTTCACTCTCTCTCTCTCCATCCCTTCACTCTCTCTCACCCCCTCGCTCTCTCTCTCCATCCTTTCATGCCCTCTCTCATCTCTCCATCCCTCTCGATCCCTCTCTGTCATCCCTTCCCTTTCCTTCTTTCTCTCCCTTGCTCCCCTTTCTCTCTATCCCTTCTCTCTCTCTCTTCCTTCCCTCTCTCTCTCTCTCTCTCCAACCTTTCACTC
>KN483561.1:7105-21844 GCA_000787095.1 Periophthalmodon schlosseri | reverse complement strand
GTATATTTTATTATTATTATTTTTTTTTTTAATTTTTAAAAAATATTTTCCACCTTCAAGTCACTCAAAGCATTTTACATCAAGGAACCACTCACCCATTCACACACACATCCATACACCAGTGTACGCAGACACTGGGGGCGAGGTGGGTTAAGTGTCTTGCCCAAGGACACAACGACAGCGTTCATCTGTGGGAGCTGGAATCGCACCGCCAACCTGTGATGTTTACTATACTTAACAAATATTTGACATTTTTGCGTAAGTTCTTATTTATACATATTTATGAGGAAATTACAGCAACGCAAAGAACAAGCAGGAGAATAAGAACCTTAACAAACACACTCACCTCCTCAGATATTTTTTTTATTTTTATTTATTTTTTTATTAAACATTTTCATTACAATATCTTGCTGAGGCATCATGACAAGAAACGACATATAACAAATAATATGAGGATTACAGCTTTTGTAAGGCATAAAAAAGGAGCACATTATACTTAGATTATAAAAACAAAATGAAAACAAAAAGAATTGGGACACTGAATATGAAATGTTCCAGGCACAGACAGATTTAAACAGTTTCAGGGAGGAGTGGGACACCTTCTCATAGTTGAACTCAGTGGGCTGCGGTTCCGTGCGCGTCCAGCAGGTGTCAGTGTTGCTACACCAGAGCGCTGTTCCCGTTGGGTTCCTATAAACAGACTGTCAGTGAAACAGCCCCGAGGCGCGCGGTACGTCACTGCTGCTGCTTCTCCCATGTGCCTTTGCGGTGACAGCAGGAACGCAAAGACAGTAGCCCACATACGGGTACTTTATTAACTTTTTTTTTTTTTTTATAGTAATACAACTCAAGATTCAGAAATAAGGGGGTACTTGACGTGACGTCCATTTCCGGCGTTATCACTTTAAATGACTTTCTGAATAATGTTTCTCTTCCTCGAAAATTAAACTCAGCAGTGCACAAGTCGCCTATGTATTCTATAAATTACAGTGTTTGAGAATGAAGTCGTGTTTCATTTATTTGTATTTAAATTAAAAATACTCAAATGTCCTGTGGTGTGACTAAGACTTTTATTAAAAAACAAAAACAAAAACCTCTAGAGTGTCTTGTGTCAGACAGTTCATAAAGGTGTTGGCATAACATAGTGGTAGGAAGCATGTTTACATTATTTACTAAAACTACCTCTTTGTCTCTACTTTAAATCTATAAACAGTTCGATGCTGTAATCCAACGAGTGTCCTGCCGTGTGACATGAAAAATCACATATTTAAAAAGACACAAAAACAAAAAAAGAAGCAGCTCATCTGACACGTTTGCGCCAGGAAGAGCTCTGGGGTTAAAGGTTTACGATACAAGTCAAAAGAAACAATAATCATATTCTTAATTTTGTAAAATCAAACTTTTCTGAAAAACTTTGTACATGTGTCAGTTTGATGCGACAGCCGTATTTCCTGATAAAAATACCATTCTGATTGTTAAAAAAAAAGATATTATTTCAGATGGGACAGTCACGTAATTATTAAACTGGCACTACAGACACATTAAGGCATTTATTAGAATTTTTTAACGTGGCAAATGTGTCCAGCGGGGGGCAGGAGAGGCCACGCCGCAGGGCACAAATGTCTCAACTTAAAAGAGTTACACAAATGATTATGTAACGTTTGTGAAAACGCTTGTTTAATTATTGTAGAACTGATTTCTTTTTGAAAATCATTTCTGTATTTTGCTACAAACACGTGTCACACCACAGGGTAGAAAAAAAGGCGTTACCCCCCCAAACGTGCCCACGTCAGGTTCACGTTACATCACAACAATCCAAAATCCTTATAGTTTAAACTGAGCTGGAGCCAGGTCAGAATTCTCAGGTGTAACTGTCAGACGGCAGATTTGTTGACCTGGTTTATAGTTAATATCTCTGTAATTACCGCTCGTATCCGCATGAAACTAAACTGGCACAAAGCTCAGGGCCTTCTGTCAGTATAAATAAACAAAAGCGAAACAATTCTTTTCACAATAGCGTCAGATTGTGATTGGCGTCAGCTGAGGGGACTCTCAATCTCAAACGAATAACTCTGAAGGATTTCTATTTTTTACATCGTCAAATTCTAAAACGCGAACCGATTTTTTGCTTATTTTGACCCCGAAAACCGGCTCGGCGTGTTTCGAACCAGATTCCAGATAGGTTTTAAGGTCAAAGCGCGATCACGAGCCAGCGCCAGTCTTTAGTATTCGCGTCACTCCTCCGTCCTCTTCCCTGGAAGCTCGACACAAGGAGAGTGTGTGATTAAAACTGACTCGAGTTTGAGCCCGTGATGTTATCCGGAGTAGACGAGGAATCGTGACATCGGGATCTTCAAATGCCCCGGATAAAAGTCAAAATTCACCCCGTGTTCAACTCTCGGCATTTGGGAGACATAAGACTCGATGTTATTTTGATCTAATGAGAGGAGATGAGTCACGTCACCTGGCGTCACGGGTTTGGTTTGTCACGGCCCCGCGGAGGAATCAGAAATAAATGATTTTTAAATGTACCGGTGTGAGGACGGAGAGCAGCGGGGCTTTGGTTTACGCCGTCAGACGTCCGGCTGAATCGAGTCATATTGTTGTTATTACACTAAAACGCGGGATAGAAACACAAAACAACAAAATTAATGGATGCCGATAAGTCCAGACACATAACAGTTTAAATTAATACAAAAAAAACAAAAAAATACCAAAAACATCGATATATGTAAAACCAGATTTGTATGATTTTAGATGAACTCAGTAGCTGTGTTTGTCCACTGATCCTGCAAATGAACACTGTCGTCGTGCCCTTGGGCAAGACACTTAACCCACCTCGTCCCAGTGTCTGCGCACGCTGGTGTATGAATGTGTGTGTGTGAATGGGTGAGCGGTTTCTTCATGTAAAGCGCTTTGAGTGACTTAAAAGTGGAAAAGCGCTGTATAAAAATGTGACCACTGACTCGCATATTCATTTTCAATCTCCTTTAACACAGTTTGTAACGATTTATCTCAAAAATAAACAAAAATAAGAGCAAATTTTAAAGCTTTTTAGTTTATTGCACTGAAAAACATAGTAAAACGTGCCTCCTTACTGTGAGCGAGCTCGCCCCTCCACAAACCTGACTCTTACTCGGTCAGGATGAGGCCTCTTTCTGCTCGTTTCTATAAATATGTTGTTCCTTTGGCAGAAAACGTATCTACGTCCACGGAGAATGTTCCAGAGTATGGTTTTAACTTTCTATTTCCATAGAATCATAGAGTTGACTTTCCACCTCCAGGAAGTTACATACTGTCACTTTAAATGAATGAAATGAACAAATGAAAAACATACGAAAAGAATGTTTACATCAGGAGGACGTCAGTGTTTGTCTAAAGGGGGTATCCCATAATGCTTTGCGATGTGATGTCACAATCTATTTCTAGCCAGTGTGAAAAGCGCGATTCAGGTGCACATGCCTCGCAAATGAAAATGTATGAATTATTCAGTACTGACCTCTTGTGGCTGGAGTTGGTATCTTTGAAAAATTTGCTGAATTTGATCAGTTTAATCCGTGTTTACGTCTGTGTTGGGTTAGACATGAAAAGAATCTATAACAGAAAAGAAAACATTAGATGAATAATAACATTAATAACACTCTTTAACTATTTAAAACCTTATTGAAATGAAATTAGTCAAAAGTCTGGACACACCCACTCATTCAATGTTTTTTTTTTTTCCTTTATTTTTACTACTTTCTACATTTTATACACATACAGAAGACATCAGATATATAAAGTAAGATGTATGGAATTATGTAGCAAATAAAACTTGTAAATAACTATAAAATATTTTGTATTCAAAGCCTCAAAGTAGCGAAAAATATTTAGTTATTTCACTTTTTTTGTCTTTACTACATAATTCCATATATCTTGCTTCATATATTTGATGTCTTCTGTTTCTGTTTGTGACTAAAATGTAGAAAGTAGTAAAAATAAAAGGAAAAAAAAAACAAAACATTGAATGAGAGTGTTTGTCCAAACCTTTGACATGTAATTTACATATATGTGTGAATATCAGAGGACACAAGGAAAAAACATGACTCAATACTCGATATCTGACGCGGCCAACACAGCATTTAACAACGACACACTAAAATCTATCAAAGTGTCCCATTTTTTCTTAAGATTTCAGAATTTCCCTTCAAATATATTTAAATTTTCTGGTGTAATATTAATGGTAAAATACTTCTCTCTATGTTGTGTACCATATTTTCCGTACTATAAATCGCACTTTTTTTCATAGTTTGGCCGGGGGTGCGACTTATATGTGAAATTATTAAAATATATAATTTCACATCTTCGTTATTGTCACACTGACGACCACGCGAGGGCGCTCTAGGCTTGTACCAGTATCTACTACGCGGCGCTTCATCGACCTCCGGAGTTGGCGGAGTTGTTCAGAAGCGACAGGATGAAGAATTCAACGGATTTAGTGATTTGGAGTGAGATCGAGAGTTTGGTAAACTTGTTAGCTTGTTTTTTATACTTAAGTCTGATTAACTGTTAATATCTTACGTTAACACACCAGACACGTGTTCAGTTTGGTGTCTGTGCTTCATGTAGCTGAATAAATATAAATGTGTTACGTTAGCGTGCTGTGCTGCTATTCAGCCTGTTGTTCTCTGTTTTACTGTTATTATCAAAACCGCCTTTAAAGAATGTGTTACATTAGCGTGCTGTGCTGCTATTCAGCCTGTTGTTCTCTGTTTTACTGTTATTATCAAAACCTGCCTTTAAAGATAAAATGTCTGTTCTTGGTCTCAGATTTTGTAAAATAAATTTCCCCCAAAAATGTGACTTTTAGTCCAGTGCGACTTATATATGTTTTTTCTTCATTATTGTGCATTTTTTGGCTGGTGCGACTTATACTCCAGAGCGACTTATAGTCCAGAAAATACGGTAGTTGGTACATTAAATCATCATCCCATTACAAACCTCTGGATGTGACGGCTGCTTGTTCACACACTCAGAGTCTCACTTTCAGCCATATAAGTCTCACTAGATGTTCTTTTCTTCGCTCTTTTGTTCTAATATCACACAGACAACAGATTACAATGATTCTCTACGTACGTCTTTTCAACGGGCAGAACCTTCACGATCTCGTTTTGAAATATAAAACAGCGCGTTGTCATTTTGGTGGTGGCTGTCTGCAGAAGTCCGCAGCTGTCTCAGAACCAAAATGAGCGTTGTGCATGTAAACAACAACACTCGCTTTACAGGACAGAGACGTGACAACGGAACAAACGGGGAGTTCAAATCCTGAGGCAGATCCAAGCTGAAAGAAAAGAACTTTTTTGTTGTGTTGGAAAGTTGAAGAAAAAGAACAGCCCCTGTAACATCATCGTTCACGTTACAGATGACGCTTTGAACCATGTTATTGTTGTTTCCATCGCATTTACCCTCTTGAAGTTGTATTTGGAGTGATTCACGTTTGAGTAAATCTTTAATCGCTTATTTTCAAGACGCCATTTTGCCGACCAACCCCCGTTTTCACTTCCACCCTACGCACTTCGTTCTTCAGTTTTATTTTCTTAATCGGTGATACGCGTAGTCATTTTGGTACAAATGAAAAAACTAATCTGCTACTCGCTAGCGAGATCTGCAGCTGTCCACAGGGGGCGCCGACAGCTACGCGGCTCTTTGTTGCGATGACGTTTACGGCGGCGTCAGCTCCCATTGGGCGCCGCAGTTCTCTAACACTGAAGTCAGCGGATTTGTTTCTTTTATTAAGTCGTTTTAGGTGAATATTGTGATTTAAAATGTGCAAATTATAACATAATGATCCACGAGTGTCACAGATTATGACTTTAGAACAAAAAACTTTAATATCACTGAATGGAAATGAGGAAGTGTAGAAGATATTATATCAAACTGTTTTTTTTAGCAACTGTGAAAAGCTATTCGGGTGTAAATGCCTCGCAAATGAAAATGTATCAATTGTTTAGTAGTGACCCCTTGTGGCTGGAGTTGGTATCTTTGAAAAATTAGCTCAATTTTATCAGTTTAATCCATCTTTATGTCTCTGTTGGGTTAGTCCTTGTTTAGAATGTGGCAATAGCGTCGTCATATTTAAGACCTGGTTTAGCCCTCGCTTAGGCCGCAAATAGTTCTACTTTAAAACTGGTTTAGATCTGGTGGCGCTCCGAACGCCAAATATTATCTTAGATGGTCCCCCAGCGTGATGCAGAAGACGTTATATCAAAGTCTTTCGCTCCTGTCGAGAAAAGCATTGAATGAACTCGGCGCAGTACACAATCATTATTCTCGCATTTCAAACAAACTGCCTTAAGCTCGCGGTTATTAAATGCGTTTGCGGTGTCAAGTCACATAATGTCCACACGTTCTCATCTGCGACACCAAACAAAACGACTCAAACTCAACACTCGACCTCCGAACGACTTCATTTATCCATCCTGTGCATTAAAGCAAACAGCTGGGGGCACTTTCAGATTGTTTTTGTGTTTTTTTTTCCCAGCTAGCGATACAAATACGTTCCATTTTGACGGCATCTATTCACAAGCAGACAGTGTCATTACCGGGGACGGCTCCTTTCCCCCGGCTCTGGGATACAACTGGTTTTAATATCGCGGAAAAAAAAAAGCTTATCAGAATGTTAAAGTGTTAGCTAATCCTTGCCCAAACATGAAATAAAACGGAAAATATGTCAAGCTAGCGGTCGCCCCCTAGGAATAAAAAGACTATCTGTATGACCTCTCAGATACGGCACTACAGGGATCCGTTGGATTAGCTAGCGCCTCTTAGGTAAGCTGATTCATAATAAATAGCTTGGAAAATAGCCGTAAAGCTACATTAGCATTGAAATGATGTGCCAGGTAAGTTGTGGGTCAGTGAGAAAGGCGCCACAGGGATTTGAGTGCACACTTCTTGACTGTCCCTCCAATATCCCGGGTATATACGCTAACGCGGATAATGTCAACAGCGCTAACGTCGGTAAACGTTAGCACAGGGGCCTGGGGAATAAGGGAGGTTAGCTTACAGAGAGCTTTAAAGGGCCCATATTACACTCTTTTCTGATCTATGTTGTGTCGTTTCCTCATCACAAACATACCTGGAGTTGTGTGCGCTCTGTTCCACCTTGTGATGTCACGTGGTAATACAGGAAGCGCTCCACTGTGTTTTTAAACCCGTACACCTTCACACGTGGTAATACAGGAAGCGCTCCACTGTGTTTTTAAACTCCGTACACCTTCACTAGAGTCATTTGGATAATTTCAGCCCTGGAATTGCTACTAAAAACAAGGTAAAAAGTAGCTGTTAACTTGAAAACTACCATTAGATGACATCACAAGGGGGAACAGAGCATTTTGAGCTTTGGAGATGTAAACAAACTAATAATGTAGTTACTCAAACATGTGTGAATGAAACAAAACACAACTCCAGGTGTGTTTTTGACGAGGAAACGACATTATAACATGGCTAAACGCTCACAAGAGTCAATTTTGCGTAATATGGGACCTTTTAAAGTGAGATTCTCAGAAATGTCACGAACGATGGTTCAAAGATATAATGATATTGAAAAGGTGAATTGTCCCAAGTGAACAGATTAAATGGAGGTGCGATTAGGTCCACCTCGTACCTGACAAGGATGCTTAATATCTCCTGCCAAGTTTCAAGATGGAGTATCCTTCCACCTGCACAAAAAAAGCAGAAAGTTAAAAGATAAAGTATTTAAACTATGAAAATGTATTCTTGAAGAGGTAGACTTCAGTGAAGGAACGTAACGGTAGATTTGTTAGGAAAAAATACATGAGACATTGGCAGGGGAGTGGACAGGAGGGGGGACAAGGGGGTCTGTTGTCTATTTTAGGGTCCCCGAATTGGACCTTCATCCTATTAATTTATATTAGAGAGGGGGCCCATGCGAGGCTTCTTGACCCGGGCCCTGAAATTTCTGCCGACGGGCCTGGACATTGGTGGTGCTGGAGAGGAGATGGAGAGGCTGAGGAGGCTAATGCTTCTGATAATAATAACAATACATGACAAAGACACTTCAAGACAAAACACAAATGAAAGAAACTGATGAAAGCAGATGCAGTTACGTGAAGGAAGTTTGGAACAGGTGAGTTTTCAGAGCTTTTTTGAAGATGAGTGTGGATGAGTCTCCGAGGCGTTTGGGGTTTCCGGGGGGTGGGGGCAGCAGCGGAGCAGGCCCCGTCCCCCTCAGGTCTTACGTTTAGTCCTGATGGGGGGAGACAGGTGGGTGGGGAGCTCAGAGAGGTGGGTGGGGGCCAGGTTATGGAGGGACTTGTGCTGATGCTGTGGAGATATGAATTGCAGCAACATCTTTATTAGTTAAACGTTTGGAGTAATATTTTAATGTCAAAACAGGCAGATAAAACAGACACGTCGATACATGGCCTTTCAGTTAGCAGCTGCTTTGCTCTAATTATGACAGCATGAATGTACACAGCAGCACTTCTGTTGGATATAATATTATTCCAAGGGAGTATCGTGCTGAAGCTACTGAGCTAAGTGAGCTGCTTTGAAACTGATATAGAAATTAATTATAGGAACTGTTGAGTGCACAAAAATGGTGCAGTTTTGCTCTTGGTAAAGCTACTAAAACACAGGTTAGGGTTAGATAATGTAAACTTCATTTGCAGAGTTTTATCCTTTAGCAACAGTCGGCTAAGATCCTGTTCCTTATCATACTTACTCTACTCTAAGTATTTAAAGAGGCACAAAACTACAAAAAAGCAACATTATGAAGTATCCTATGTGTGCACTCAAGTAACTGTGGTCAACTACTACTGCTACTCCTGCTGCTACTGCTGCTACTGCTACTGCTACTGCTGCTACTGCTACTACTACTACTACTCCTACTGCTACTACTACTGCTACTACTACTACTACTCCTACTGCTACTACTACTGCTACTACTACTACTACTCCTACTGCTACTACTACTGCTACTACTACTACTACTCCTACTGCTACTACTACTGCTACTACTACTACTACTGCTACTGCTATTACTACTGCTGCTGCTGCTACTGCTACTGCTACCACCACCACTACTACTACTACTTTTTGTCATGCGTATTTATAGAAGTAACTGCTAGCTCTGTACAACTATTACAATTATAATTAAGAAAAAAAGCAACATTATGAAGTATCCTATGAGTACACTCAAGTAATTATGCCAACTTTGTACTCAAGTAATTGTGGTCAAATCTTATTTTCTGTAAAAATGTAGATTATGGCTGCAATCACTATGGCAAGTTCTACTACTGTAATCACTACAGGGGAGTCGGCAGGGGCGGGGGAAGAGGTCTGTTGTCCCGGGGCCCAGGGTTTTAGGGGCCCAGACTTGGACTTTCATCCTATTAATTTATATTAGAGGGGGGCCCATGTGAGGCTTCTTCCCCTGGCCTAGGGGAGTCGGCAGGGGCGGGGGAAGAGGTCTGTTGTCCCGGGGCCCAGGGTTTTAGGGGCCCAGACTTGGACTTTCATCCTATTAATTTATATTAGAGGGGGGCCCATGTGAGGCTTCTTGCCCCTGGCCTCCAAATTTCTGTCAATGGGCCTGATACTACTGCTGCTGCTGCTGCTACTACTGCTACTACTACTACTACTACTACTGCTACTACTACTACTGCTACTACTACTACTGCTACTACTACTACTGCTACTACTACTACTGCTACTACTACTACTACTACTACTAGTGGTGGATGAATTACTAAATTTTGTTACTTAAGTAAAAATACAGATAAAGGAAAAAAGTTACTCAAGTAAATGTATCACATGAAAAAGTCTACATAAGTAAAAGTATTTAAATACCTGTTTAAAATATACTTTAAGAGTAAAAAGTAAAAGTGTTGTTAATTTGTTAATTAAAGTGTTAAATGTAGTGATATTGATTTAAAAATTATACATATTTTGTTCAGCAGTAACAATACGAATCAATTTCTTAATTTTTCTTATGAATTTTGTGTATTTATTTTTGTTTGCTCAAAGCTTGAACTCGAAAACTTTAGTCAGGATGTTTCCACGAACACGGTAAAAATAACCCCTCAAATCATATGAAAAGTACTTTTTACTTTTCAGTCCAGTTCAAAAACGTAGTGGAGTAGAAAGTACAGATACTGCTCTCAAATGTAGTGAAGTAAGAGTCAAAATCCACTGTAAAATTGACTTTACTTACGCACAGTACTTTATTACTTGCACTTCGTTACCTCCCACCACTGACTACTACCACTGCTACTACTACTGCTACTGCTACTACAACAATATTTTTTACCTTTAGTTAGAATTTACTGAAGTAACTATGCTCTGTACAACTTTTACAACTATAACAAAAAAGAAACATCAAGTCTCCTAATATTGTTGTACTACTACTACAACAATATTTTTTATCTTTAGCTAGAATTTACTGAAATAACTATGCTAGCTCTGTACAACTATTATGATTTTTTTTTTCATTCCATTTTCCTCTTACCTCCTGTCAGTCTAAATTACGGCGTGAGGCGATTATGATTACACAAGCCGCTCTGTATCTCGCACACGGGGCTGTCAAAGGGCCTATTTTTCATTCAGCCTATTCATCAAACTGTTGACTGCGCCGCGACTTTAGCCAGCGCGGCCAATCAAAAGCTCTCCATCGCCTCACTGTTCCTTTGTATCAGACGCCATTATACCGACTTCAATCACACGTGGACCTGGAGAGGCCGCGCCGAGCCGGAGCCACTTCAGCCGCACTCAAACGGCCGACTCGAGTGTCCAGAGGATACGGCGCTGGGGGAAAATATATATATTTAAATATATTCAAAGTAATACCTGTTCTGCACTGTAAATACAAGTAAGCAGCCGGTGCCTTTTTCAGGTTAAAGGGGCTGTACGTGGTTGTTGTTATTTTAATAAAGTCATGCGGAGACACTACAGGCGAAACTCATTTTTTTCAATTTTTTGGTCAGTTTGGTCTCTTAGCAACAGGCTTTTTTATGCGGAAACTACAAAACCAAAAGACGTTTCAGTGTTTAATTTAAAGGGCCCATATTACGCCATTTTCTGGTCTATGTTCTAAAGTTGTTTCCTCGTCACAAACGGACCTGGAGTTGCGTTTCGTTTCATTCACACACGTTTAACGCACAAACCCTGCAGATCTAGGCTGTTCCGCTCTGTTCCACCTTGTGACGTCATGTGGTGATACAGGAAAAGCTCCACTGTGTTTTTAACTCCACACGTCCACCTTGTGACGTCATGTGGTGATACAGGAAAAGCTCCACTGTGTTTTTAAACTCCACACGCCTTCACTAGAATCATTTGGAATTGCCAAACTCTACTGAACTAAAGGTAAAAAGTAGCTGTTAACATGAAAACTACCGCTTCATGACATCACAAGGTGGAACAGAGCGTTTTGAGCTTTGGAGATGTAGACAGACTAATAATAAAGTGTTACTCAAACATGTGTGAACGAAACAAAACACAACTCCAGGTGTGTTTTTGAGGAGGTAACAACATAACACGGCTTAAAGCTCAAAAGAGTCAGGTTTGTGTAACAGAACCTTTAACGAACGACTTAGTAAACAACAATTCCAACAGACCATGTTTCAAATTGTAAAAGATACAGTTTAAATATTACACAATTTAAAATCTAATAATAATTTATAATGTTTTTCTAGATGCTCAAAGTTGCGGTTTCTTATCTATCGCTACTCGAGTAGATACACGTCAGACTATGCTAACTTTGTACTCGAGTAGATACACGTCAGACTATGCTAACTTTGTACTCGAGTAGATACACGTCAGACTATGCTAACTTTGTACTCGAGTAAATACACGTCAGGTTATGCTAACTTTGTACTCGAGTAAATACAGGTCAGGCTATGCTAACTTTGTACTCGACTAAATACAGGTCAGGCTATGCTAACTTTGTACTTGAGTAGACACAGGTCAGGTTATGCTAACTTTGTCCTCGAGTAAAAGTATTTCAAAGTAGTAGTACTGACAAAAACAATGCTTATAATAAAATGTACACGTGTTTGCCCACTGATCCGAAGGTTGAGCGGTCAGATCCAAAGACCCACAGGTCGCCGGTGCGATTCCAGCTCCCACAAATGAACACTGTCGTTGTGTCCTTGGGCGAGACACTTACCCCACCTCGCCCCCGGTGTCTGCGTACTCTGGTGTATGAATGTGCGTGTGAATGGGTGAGCGGTTCCTTGATGTAAAGTGCTTTGAGTGACTTGAAGGTGGAAAAGCGCTGTATAAAAATGTGACCAGTTACCATTAATATTAGTTTTTGATATATTTTTTTTACATTCTAGCGTAATATAAATGCCCACTGTCTGTTGTGTAAATAAACACTTACATTAGATATGAGCCTGAAGAGGAACAGCTTGACAAGTGCTTCGTAACAGCTGCACGTTACGTTCATGAATATAAATTACACTGTGAGTCACTTTGAATTAGACCAAGTCCAAATACATGAGGCGTCGTCAACAAAGGAGAGGCTAGCGTGTTTTATAGGCATCAAACATGGATGAAAAGACACGCAAAGCCATTATTTATGAAGGAATGAGTGAGACGCTATCAGGAGCGGACGTGTGCCAGCTTTTGTGAGCGATGTGGGCTGGGTTTTATCGCATCTCAGCAGGATCTGGCAACGCACGGAGGGTATTTAAGCTAGGTAACAAAACAAACAGGGAATGGCTGGATATATGTAAAATTATGTTAATACTTACGACAACAAAAAACAAACCTGACTGAAAACGTTTAGTCACATTCAGCGGTGGGTGAAGTACTCAGTTTTGTTACTTAAGTAAAAGTACGGATACTGGAGCAAAAAATACTCAAGTAAAAGTAACACATGAAAAAATCTACTAAAAGTATTTAAGTGCCCGTTTAAAAATTTACTTCATTCAAAAAGCTATATATTTTGGTCAACAGAAACAATACGAATCAGTTTCTTAATTTTTCTTATGAATTTTGTGTACCGTATTTTCCGGAGTATAAGTCGCACTGGAGTATAAGTCGCACCAGCCAAAAACTGCATAATAATGAAGAAAAAAACATATATTTCACATATAAATCGCATCTGAGTATAAGTCACACCCCCGGCCAAACTATGAAAAAAAGTGCGACTTACAGTCCGGAAAATACGGTATTTATTTTTGTTTCGCTCAAAGCCGAAGCTTGAACTCGAAAACTTCAGTCAGGATGTTACCACGAACATGGTAAAAACAACCCCTCAAATCATATGAAAAGTACTTTTACTTTTCAGTCCTGTTCAAAAATGTAGTGGAGTAGAAAGTATAGATACTGCTCTCAAATGTAGTGAAGTAAAAGTAAAAAGTAGCCACCGTAAAATGACTACAGATACCTAAAAATTCCTAAAAAAGTACAGTACTTCCTTACCTTCCACCACTGGTCACATTTAACCTTAAAATACAGGTTGAAATATAAGTTGTCTGTGTGTATTTACCATTGCGAGATCGGTCCAGTGCCTCGACAAAGGTCTTCCATTTTGAAAACGGGCTGAAAGCTTCACTCACAAGGAAAAAAGCAACAATATAATACAGTCTGAAGATGATTTACCACTGTGATTCTGAACAGCATCTTTACGAGTCCAGGTTTGGGAACTATATACAGTATTTACCATCGCGAGATCGGTCTAGTTCCTTGGCTGAGGTCTTCCAGTTTGATACAAGCCAAACATTTTAACAATAGGGTTTGTAGATCATTCATCACTGTGATAAAAGCGTTTCCCCGTCACATCTTTAGGAGTCCAGGTTCGTGCGTACGGTAAACGGTAAACGGTCACATTTTTATACGGCGCTTTTCCACCTTCACCCATTCACTCACACATTCATACACCAGTGTACGCAGTGAGTCTAGTGCCTTGGCAGAGGTCCATTTTTGTCCATTTTCCGAACTTACTAGAGAAACAAATGAACAGTGTTAGTGGAATGTTTAGTGACAAAAGCGTTTAACCTGAACTGAATCAGAGCGACTACTAATCTTTATGAGCTGACGCTAAATTCTTGACGCATTTTAAGAGATTCAGTTGAAAATACCAGCGTCAGTTAGATTTCATTTTAGCAGATCATTTTTATAATGCGATAAAAAACAGTTTTGATGGTTCACCAATAAACTAGATAAAAGTCTGAGTTAAAGAGGGGCTATTTTACTTCTATGGGGTGTTAACTGCTAATACATAAAATATTTAGATCACCATGTTTCCGTTTATTGTTTTGAAAGTTGTTTTATAAGTTTCATTTTCATTTTTGATGCTCTGAGTCTCCTCCCTTTGCTCTCTGCGCTAAATTACTCAATGCATCAGGTTTGTGAAGTCACAGCGTACAGTTTTCGATCATGTTTTTGTATATTTATGGAGAATTGTCGTGCGGGATCGTGGGCGACGTAGGCTTGTGGGCGGAGCCTCGTACAGAATCTTACAGCTAATATGGCGCTAAACTACTCAAACATGCACGGATGGCGTCTAAAACCTCTTCAGGCATGTTATAACACGGTAGAAAGCTAAAAAAATAAAATAAAAAATGCGTAATACCTCCTCTTTAAGGTATGAGCGCTAGAACTTTACCGTTGCGAGCCAGCACCAGCGCCTTGGCGGAGGTCTAGCCGTTCCGAAAGCGATTGATATTTTGACTTCTCACAACCCCGCTTTGTACATCACAGAGTAAAAATGAAATGCGTTTTGAAGATGTCAGC
>KN483558.1:3660-16697 GCA_000787095.1 Periophthalmodon schlosseri | reverse complement strand
GTGCTTTATACCAGGTTTATCATCTTCATCATCTACGTTTTGTACTGTACTGTTTTCTTTTTCATAAATAAAAAAAAAAAGAAAAAAGAAAAAAAAAGAAAAGACTACTTAATGTTAATATGTTCAGTTATGGACACAATAGCGAAATAAAAAAAACAGGATCATGTAGAGCGGGTTAATACGAACATTTTAAGGCCCACTGCAGCAGTTACAGAGAGAGGGGCGACAGTTTTTTAGTGTAAAGTGAATTGGAGCCAGAGTCAATGGAGCCGGAAGTGCGGCCATAATCACTCTCTATTTGGAAGGCGGTGGCTAGCAGGTTAGCTATGTCCATTTATACATACAGTCTGCATTTTGTCCAGAAGTAGAGCTGACCAATTTGTGAAAAATATTGCATTTTTCTGACAAGCGTTTCGAATAGATTTGTCTTTTATGTTATAATAAAAAGATTCAGTTCAGAGTTCACATTTTAAACTCGTCCACAAGAATTAACAAAAAGACTGAAATAGGAACTGACAAACTATTACAAGAGTCGCATTTCAGAACATGTTCGTACAGATCTAAACAGGGTTAGCAGTTTTTTATGCAGAATAAGACCACATGGAGACACAGGGAGGGCATCTGACACAAAAGGAGGGCATCTGACACACGGGGACATTTCAGAACATAACTGTACAGATCTAAACTACAGGGTTAGCAGTTTTTTAAGCAGAATAAGACGGGAGGTTTTGTTGTTTGTGGGGGAAATTATGGTACTTCAAAAACTGCAGCTCTAGCGATTTGCTAATTGCATCCATTCAAATAGAGATTTGGATTGGAGAGCCGTAGCCGGCAGCGGACAGGTAAACAGGCAGTGTTTGGAAGAGCCAGACTTTGCAGTACTAGCAGTGCAGACAGTGGCTCCGGGCAGTATGAATGACCCCCCTCACCCCCACACAGCCTGAGGTCTTCAGCCTGGACTCTCCGGGCTCCTCTCTAAGTACACTCCCTGGACCAGCCTGACCCGGCCTGAGCAGAGAGGGACCCTGGCTTTTAAACCATCTGCCTCTGCTAACCCTGCAGCAGCAGCAGCACTGGCCATTAGAAAACTCCTGTGGATCGGTGTAGCCATGTCCGCATTTCAATAGCATCACTCTGAGTTTTGTACTGGAACCAGACAGGGGGATTTCAGAGATTCTTACAGATATTGTACTGTATTCACCTTATTCTGGAAGTTGCTGTGGGCGCCTCCATTATCATTTGGGTTGTATTATTTTGCATGGGGCTGCTGATCTTGGCAGGAAATAAGTGAGAGACTCCGGAGTCGTTTTAAAGCCTCCAGAGAATCGGTGCAGTGTTGACTTGTTGTTGCGCATAAACATTGAACATTTGACGCAACTCAACCTACTTTATATAATATTTTAGCTCCAAAACTTTTCCCAAATTCTCCTTTGAAAGTTACGGGATTCCCACATAACCGGAAGTGCCACCACATAGAAAGAGCAGTTTAGTCGCATTTATGAAAAAAAGTGGGCGGGGCGGAATAAGGTCAATAATAATGCATAAATACATACGTGGATAAATACTACAACTGTAAAGAGAAGAATCAGAATCAGCGAAATTAACATTCGCTTAAACCAAAAAGACTGAATATGATGGACTTGTTTCTTTTATTAAGTCGATGAATATTGCAATTTAAAATGTGCAAATTATAACATAATGATCCACGGGTGTCAGAGATTATAACTATAGAGCAGACACAAGCACAATAGGTCGTCTTTAAAAGCTCATAAAAGTCCATCTTGCATAACATAACTGATGATGTTATTTTCAAACACACATATACTACAGTGAATTGAGTCATTAGTCATGGGCAGGGGTCGGCAACCTCTAACACCCAAAGAGCCATTTGGACCCGGTTTCCACGGAAAAGAGAACACTGGCAGGCGCACACTGGCATACTTTTTGACATCTAAAATGAAGATAACAATGTATATATTGTTTTTTTTTTTTTACCTTTACGCTTTATATAAACAAGTGTAGTATTTGCAAAATATCTGCATAAGTATTTATTTTACCTGGTTAGTGGGACCTTCTGGGCTTCTGCTCCCGAACCTCTGCACACAGCGTTTGCAAATCGGGGCTGTACGAAGTCACTTTCATCTTTACGCAGGACTGTAAGATGTCGTCTGTGAGGCCTGAGCGGTGTTTGTTTTTGATATAGTTCATAGTGGAGAATAGCGGCTCATATACCATACATGGATCCGAAGATCGACAGGACTCCAAATACATATTTCTTCATGTTTATATAGGGATAAAAAGTCTTGATAAATGCACAGAGTTTTGGCGGGTATAACGGCTTCCACGAGTGTGACGCTTATTTCAAGATCACAATAATCTTCCAATTTAGAACTACAATTAAAAAAAGAACTAACACAAATAAAATACACTTCAATTAAATATTTATAATTTATTTTCCCAACCCACGCGGAGCCGCAGTATAAGGATGAAAGAGCCGTATGAGGCTCCGGAGCCGTGGGTTGCTGACCCCTGGTCATGGGTATCATAGGGATGCAGGTCTCATAATCATACACTCAAAATAAGCATTAAAGGTCCTATATTACGCTAAAATTAACTCTTGTGAGCTTTAGTCCATGTTATAATGCTGTTACCTCCTCAAAAACATACTTGGAGTTGTGTTTTGTTTCATTCACACATGTTTAACTAACCGTTTATCATTAGTCTGTCTACATCATCAAAGCTCAAAATGCTCTGTTTCACCTTGTGATGTCATGAAGTAGTAGTTTTCAAGTTAACATCCTATGTTTTACCTTTAGTTCAGGGCTGAAATCATCCAAATGATTCTAGTGAAGGTGTATGGAGTTTAAAAACACAGTGCAGCACTTCCTGTATTACCACATGACATCACAAGGTGGAACAGAGTGTTTTCTGTTTGAGAGAAGAACTCAGCCTAAATATGCAGAGTTTGTGTGTTAAACATGTGTGAATGCAACAAAACACAACTCCAGGTCTGTTTGTGATGAGGAAACAACATTAAAACATAGATTAGAAAATACCATAATATGGGCCCTTTAAGAGATAGCTTAAGGATCACTACGCTACACAGATTAGCATCAACACAACAAAAGCCAACGCAGCTAAACGCTCCAAATTGTAACTTCCATCAGAACCTATTGTCTGAACTATTAATGCATCCTGTTTGTCTCATAGAAATAATAGGTTTGGCATGACACGTTTTTGCAACAACAGCACATTGTTAAGCTGATTTTTTTCAATTCTGGTTCACGCGAGATTTTTTTTTTTTTTTTTTCTAAATGATTTAAAAATAGCCCTGGTAAAATCTGGGACGAGTGCGAGAGGGAAGAAAGCCCTCCACAGTGGCATTCATAATAAGAACCTGCTCTGAGCTCATAAACAGTGTGGTGCTGGGAGGGTTAAACCTACTTAATCTGATGGAGTAAGATATAATTGTACTTAGATAAACGAGAGGTGGCTTCTTCAATTTGAAAGAAGCGGCTGGGTGTGAAGTGAATGGGACGTGATTGGTTCTTGTTAATGTGACACATCAATGCACTGGGCTGGAGCCACGAGGGGTTAAACTGTCAATCTTAAGTAGAATAGATTGGCTTCTTACAATGTCATTCTTTGTTAATTGTGCATAATTTGACTGCTGGGAGCGATGGCGAGTCACTTTCAGCGTGCCTTTATAAAATGAGATTACAGTTTGACAATTTGAGATGTGGGAATATATAAATGTTGAGATTGTATTATTGATCGGAGCTGAGAGTCACAGGGTCCCTCAGCATCTGGTACCATACAAAAATATCACGCTAGCGTCCGTATATGGTGATGGTAAATGGTCACACCCATTCGCACACCCGTGTACGCAGACTCTGTGGGCGAGGTGGGTTAAGTGTCTTGCCCAAGGACACGACGACAGCATTCATCTGTGGGAGCCGGCTTTAGATTCTAGAATGTGATGATGTCATACTGCCAGATGGGGGGGCAAGAGCCAGTTTTTCCTGTTGATACTGTGCAGTGACATCATGCTGGGGGTGTTCTACATGTGTGTCTATGGTGGAATGTTCAGCAGTTACCACGGCGACACAACGCAAACACCGTCAAAGAAGTTTTAAGATGGTTGGTTTAAAAACGCAAGAAAAAAATACCAAATTGATGTAAACAACGCATCTTCATGGTCCTGTTTAGGAGTTTGATTTTGAACAAAATGTGAGAGTGACTAACTGAAAAACTCTTGGCTAATGCTAGCTAGCGTGCGACTGTGATGTTATTTGAGAGGGACTTGTTTAACCGCACAAATCAGTTCACCTGTTGTGGTTCAGATAAGCCATTTTTTTCTGCTCAGATTGTGTTAAAATAAAGATTAGATTAAAGTCTAATAGAGCTTCAGACAGAGCAGTGCCAACAGTTAGCGTCACACCTCCTAAGAACAAAGTATCTATTGATTGCATTGTACTTTCCTATGAAATATCCAGAAAGTAAATTCACAAATGTTGAACCTGATCATTTTTATTAGTGGCTAGGCCCAAGAACTCACTGTATTTCAACAAAAAACAGCTTTTTAACTATATTCACTTTACTTTCCCCCCATCTGTGTTAAATATGATAGAATAGAACAGAAGGTTGTGACGTCGTCTGAAACCCAGCAATGGTAATATAATGTGGCATAGAGAGTGAGAGCGACTACAGGGTTAGGAAATGATTCAGAATGGACTTCTTGTGTGGTTCTACAGAGAATGTGCTGCTGCCGATGGACCCTTTAAAAATATAAATAAATAAATAAATTCTAAATTTCCGGAATGGAGGCAACTGCAAGCAAAATGAAATGGAACATAATGAATTTTTAATGAGGAAACAAGGATTAACCACAGAATATCTCAACATTTGAAAAGTCAAGGTGGGTTTGACAAATGAGAACCACTCGGATACATGTGAGTGATATCAGAGCCTGGTACAATGTTTATGTCCAGAGCAGGATTTGAACCGCCAACCTTCAGACCAGAGGACAAAGACTACTGTCTCCCCAAGCATTTTTAATGAATGAAAAAGTGGTTTTGAGGTTTTACTGGACAAGTACTTATAGAAATAAAGTTTAGCTGATTGTTTTTACTTCATCTTCAGATATCTTACTCATTTCACCATAAATTTAACTTTTTGGGAAGCTCAAGTACAATTTTGAGGCTCAGAAACTTATATTTATATTGATCAAGAAACGAACTAACTGACTTTTCACACCTGGATATTCAAAATTGCTGTTTGTTTTTGTGATCAAAACCCATGAGCATTTGATCTGATGTCAGTTAATCATTGAAAACATTATATCTTCCTCATTTTGCCTCCGCTTCTTCACTTTTTAAAGAGTCCACGAGCAGCGAGCGTCCAGAGCAGACCACTTAAATAAGCAGAGGAGCCGTTCAAAGACGCTAGTTAGAGCGATGGCAACGCCTCTGATCCCCCATTATCCGTCTTCCTCTCCTCATAATGTTCCTTCCCTTCTGCCCCATTGATTGCGGCTCCTGCATGTTGTCATTAAATCAATGTTTCCCAGAAGAGGAATGGTTTGTGTATGAACAGTCCTGCCCTTACTATCCATGAGAGGGCAGCGTCACGGAGATGGATCAGGATGAAACTGGAGACGAAGCCCGTTCAGACGAGGAAACGAAGCCGTCTGCCTGCTCGTGTTCTTATGTTACTTATGCATGAATGTCCAAACAGGAAAAAGACTGTGCAAGCTACATCTACTGTCCTCCTCAGCTATGATATCAGCTCAAAATATCACAGTATGGCATTAAACCTACCTATCTCCTTGGAGACAAGTAAGTCGGTGGAACCACTACGCCAAGTTACAAGTCAGGTCTGTGGAAAAGCAACCTTGCTCACGATTTTTCAAGGTATTTTTTAGCCATAAAACCATCTGTAGTGAAATAAACGCAAGAAGTAATGCCATACTGCGGGACATCTCCACTATCCTGCTCAGCTCTGATATCAGCCGGGCCCATCTCAAAATATCAATACACCAATATATTGCTTCAGACTTCTTGGCACTACGTGTATTGACACAAAGTGCTGTACTGCAATACTTTTAATACTTTTGTCATTATAATTGTCGAGTTATACACAGAATTTTCTGCTGGCACAGTTCTCAAGGCTAAATCCGTTGAGCTGAACAAGTGAGTTATTCATAAATCAATTGTGTTCTGATTAGGGTGTTGTGATTCTAATCGCCTACAAAGATAATCGCAATTATCTCACCAGAATGTGCAGGAAAAAACAACTTATCCACAGGGGAGTCGACGGCGGGGAGGGGGGGACAAAGGGGTTCGTTGTCCCAGGCCCCAGGGTCTTAGGGGCCCAGAATTGGACCCTCTTTCTATTCATTTGTATCAGAGAGGGGTCCATGTGTGGCTTATTGCCCCGGGCCCCCAAATTTCTGTCGACGGCCCTGCTCATCCATAATATTCTCTGCTAAATCGTAGCTGTTTGGAAACATGGAACGTAATCATAATATTAAAATTATAATGATTCATATCCAGAACATTTTTAAACTGTCAGCAACTTTAATAATTATCGCGATGTAATCGTTAATTGCAATTATTTTGGCCATGATAATCGTCACACAAAATTTTTATCTCGTCCCATGTCTAATTCTGATACTGAAGCCCCTGTTTCTGATTTTTTCTTGCCCCAGTACAGATATATTTTATAAGCAGTTCTTAAGGTCAAAGCACATTCGCTGCATACTCCCTGCATTTAATTACAAAGCCTTTTTTTGTCCGATAATGAGGAGGTGCGTGTTAGCATGCTAGTTGTTATTAGCTTAACTCTGCACTGGTCTCTGAGTGTTGTGAAAAGCGCTTATAAACTCATCACGGTGAATAATTAGGATGTTCTGAATGTATAAGGTGAGTGAGGAATAACTTTGGACCACTTCAAACTGTTTAAAATGAACTAAGATGAACTGATCTGGTTTTTTTTTTTTATTATAAATTCACACATAACTCATTTCAGAAACGCTGTGCTGAACATAAGGCCAACTGAGGTATTCAAAATGTAAGAGAAGTAGCTTGACAATTACAGGAGGGAGGAGGGATTTTGATGACGGTGTATTTCCATAAGCTCAACACTTTATATTTAGGCCTACATTTATGCTAAAATTGCACTTACTTGCGTTTTAGCTGTCAAATACATTCTTATAGCAGAAAATGGGCACACAGATATTTTACCCGGACACATCAGATTTGGCAGGAAGACTTTGGCACTGACTCTTTCGTATTGTGTAAAAATAACAATAACTGTGATATTTTCGAGCAGGTGAAAGATTAATAGCATTAAGTGGTTGGTTTTGAAAAGTATACGCTCTACCAAAGGTCCTCGGGTGAATGTAAACAAATTTAAAATAAAGTCATAAAAGCCGAAGCTGGTGATGCAGTTTACTTGCTATAAGCTGAAACATTCCATTGTTTCTTTTCATCATGGCCGACGTTTATGAACAAATTGCACTCAGCGATGACTCAAATGCACTTATAGAGAGTGGAGGGAAGAACGAAGGACAAACACCTTTAACCCTAAATCAACACATTACGTCGTCTGTTTTTATTTATATAGTTTTATGTGTTTTGCTTTGGATCAGCATAAAAGTATTAAATGGAAAAAGGTCAAAGAAAATATGTAAATGTGCTCTGAGTATGTTTTTTTGGTCTGCCACAAGTCAGTGGAGACTATATTCCTCTAAAACGACTAAATGAAACATGTCCGCTGACTTCCGCGTTAGAAAACTGTGGTGCCCAATGGGAGCTGACGTCGCCGTAAAAGTCATCACAGCAAAGCACCGCATGCTGTCGGCGCCCCCTATGGAAAGCTGCGCATCGCACTAGCGAGCAGCAGAATTATTCTCATTTATGCTGTTGTGGAATTTCTACCAGTAAAAACTTTAAAAATATAAAATCAACAGAGAAGTTGTCTTGAATCAAAGAGTCTGGTTTATTGAATCAATTGTGCACAATTGTCAAAGAGCTGTTGTCCCTAACAGTGTCGTCTCGCCCTCAGCTGACAAATGAAAATACATTCAGTGTATTTATACATCAAAACAATCGTACCAATTTAGTCTAGTCCAAGTGGCTCCAGGCCGCTGGACGCAACAAACAAGAGATACACCCGTGCATAACAATAGATGGTATTAGGAAGGTTGGGTTTGACGCCAGCAGATGTCTCCATGCCTAAACATTTAAGGCAGAGGTGCCCAAAGTCTTTTCACCGAGGGCCATATCTTGAAAAATATTCAACATGGAGGGCCACAGACCAGTGGTCAATACAGTGGATAATTCAGATGGGTGCATTTAACATAGTTTTGACATCATAAATAAGGCTTGAAACATTAATTTTAGGTCTGTATGACAATGCAATGTGATGTTATTTAGGTTATAGTGGTAGGATTACGCAAATTTGCCGTAAAAAGTACTGATTATGATCAATTGGGCCACTTCAACTGAAGGCCTGTGGGCCAATAAAAATTGGTCTGAGGGCCGCATTTGCCCCCCGGGCCATAGTTTGGACACCCCTGATTTAAGATAAAGAGATCCATAACAATACACGTAAAGATTTATGGTAAAGAAGGCCATAACAGTACCAAAACGACTACACAATGCTGCAGAATCCTACAAGTATCACCGATTAAGGAGATACTTGTAGGAGTAAGTTGGTCACAGTGGGCGTGTACAGGTGAAAACGGGTTGATCGGCAAAATGGCGTCTTGATAATAAGAGATTAAAGATTACTCAAATATGAATCACTTCAAATACAACTTCAGAGACTCAATGAGAAGGACACAACCATAACATGGTTAAAAGCGCTGAAAAGTCCAGTTTGCAACATAGGCCTGATTTAAAGCTTTGCCTGGAATGTTCCACAGAGGCACCACTCGGCCAAGTTGCAAGTCAGATCTGTAGAAAGGCGACTCCACAAATGTAAGAAATAATGCATATTTTTTAAGTTTTTTTGTTTTGTTTTTTTTTTTTGCTGTAATAAAATAAATGCAAAATACCTAAGTGTAATGCCATACTGTGGAACAGGCAAAGCAATAACATCTCCACAAGCAGGTGGCGCGGCCTCCAGCATAAAATTTATATGGCATACCTTACAATAGGGTCAACTGTGTATTTATTTATTTATTTGCAGTGTCTCTGTGTTGTACACTCGTCCTCCTCTGATTGGCTGGAGGCAGGCAGAGTCACATGACCGCTTGTCCCGTGCTCGTCCTGTGCTATGCTTGTGTTGTCCTGGAGGCACACAGCAGGTTGGATACACACCTTTGTTTTGCACACGGCGCCACCTGTCTCAATACTGGACACACAGAGCCAGGTTCTGATTTATGATTTATGATATTTGTCCAAAGGCTGCGGGCGCTTCTGTGTCAGCGATGGTACATTAAACAAGCCGCGGAGCCACCAGAGAAGTTATACAGAGACGGGTACAGGGTGTGCTTTGCCGTAAAATATATATTGTATTTTTTTCCCTTAGGGGTGTCAACAAAGTATTTTATTATTACTATTATTATTATTATTATTACTACTCATAACTATTTAAATATAACAAACTGAATGTACCTTGAACTTTGAACCTTGAACTATTCTCTCAACATTGATAGGCTAGGGAGCATAGACTGTATATATAAATGGACATAGCAAACCTCCTAAACGCCGCGTTCCAAAAGTGAGCATACTTTTACTTTACATTAGAAAACTCTCTCTGTAACTGCTGCCATTAGGCTCGTCATTTTCATTTCGCTATTGTGTCCGTAACTCAAGATATGAACATTAATAACAGACAAATCAGGCGCCTTCTTTCCCCGAGGTCGCTCCCGCTAGCGTTAGCAACAGGTCTGATTGACAGCGTTGCTAAGTGCCCGGCTTCCTGCCAAACCAAATGAAGCCTCGATGAGCTTCATTTGACTGGAGCCGAACGCTGCGGGTGACGTCGCACTCACTTAGTGCACTTCTTTATACAGTCTATGCTAGGGATGTAATGACTAATATGTACACTATGAACTGTTGGAGGGTCTGTCGCCTGCTTGTCTCCATGGAGATGTTATTAATTAGCCTAGATGTTCTCCATTTAGCATTATACTTATCCAGCTCCGTTGCCTGACCAGCCAGTGCCTTCTACATTCTGATTGAATCCAGACGGGAAGAAGAACTTATTTTACCTGAGAAGTTTGGTGCTTCCATTGTTGATTCTGCAAAAAATCAGCTGTTTCTCAGTCCTTTTTTTTGTTTACTTTTTCACATGTAAGCAGCCATGTTTGTTTTTGACATAAACGGACCAGGCCTCTCTCTGATTGGTTAATCCACCTGTCAATCACACCCTCGGAAATCACGCAGACAAGATTACAGCTCCAGATCCACTCGTCTCAAGTTTTGTCAAAGCGTGTGGTTCTGGCTGGCCGGGTGACCATCTCCATGGAGACAAGCAGGAGGTGCAACCGGGGCAAGTAAAAGGTCAGATCTGTGGAGAGGTGTGCCCGCAAACAGAACGAGAATGCATGTTTTCAACAGGGATTTTTGAGCTATAACAACACCTTGAATAAATGAAAGATAGACATTCTAAGCAAAGAAATAACATCTCCATGGAAATGAGCGAGTAGCAAGGTGCATCTTTAATTTTTTGAATGGTGAATGTACAGTATGTTATGTATGAAGGGGCTGAAATGGAGTGGTCGTATTATTTTGACTGACCACTGACCAAACCACTAAAAATAATGAGAAAAAGAATATTTGAGCTATTAGTGAAATGATTTTGTGGAGCTACAGTTTATAGCTACAGCTCTATAAAAGTCTGCCGTGACGCGAGTGGACCGCGCCGTGCCTTGGCAGAGGTCCTATCTTATTATTGCGGACGGACTTTTCATTCACAATATCTGCGCTAATTACGTTATAGAAAGAACAAAGGCTCCTTACGTAATTTCACATTAGACTTTTTACATATTCCGTTCTAGTCGTATATGTAGGTCAAAAGCTTTCCGTTCGCACAAAGAGAGATATCACTCAACTTACTCCCGCTCCCCTGGCACGTTCGCTCTCCCCAATGCAGCGTTTGATTGTCTCCCAAAGCTATCCATTATCATGTGCTCTGACACCCTGGTATAGGCAGAGTGGGCATGTCAGCGTGCACAGATCCGCCGCAGACTTCCTGACAGGTACTACTGATTTTCTCTGTCTCCCTACTTCATCAACTCTCCTCCCCAGTCCTGCATTTTGATATGGCAACCCGATGCTGCCGTGTACAGTGGAGCTCTTCTGCCATCAAGTGGGCACACGCAAGTATTTCTACCACGTTTTTTGCTGCTTTTGTAACAAGACATTAAAAAAAATAAATAAATAAAAAATCTAATTTGGCTGTTTCGCATTGCACGCTTTTCTTCTTAATAGGCTGGGTTCACACGACATCAGCACATTGTAGAATCCCTAGAGTTTAAACTGAGCTGGAGACAGGTCAGAACTCTATGTTAAAATCTGCTGTGTAACTGTCAGACTGCGGGTTTATGGTTAATGGCTCTGTAATTACTGGGCCTATCCACATGGAACAAAAACTGGCACGAATTTCAACGTCTCCTCTGTCAGTGTAAATACAAAAGTCTCAGAAAGTGGTACCATTATTTAACTCCAGAATAGCGCAGGTTTGTGAACTAAATAATAATAATAAAATTCGCCTTATATATCATTTTTCCAGACGCTCAAAGTCGCTTTACAGTTCACATTATTCATTCCCTCCTCACTCGGCGGTGGTGCGCTTCTATTGTAGCCACAGCTGCCCTGGGGCACACTGACGGAAGCAAGCCCACCACCAGCACTCACTCACATACCACATTCACACCGGGCAATGTGGGTGAAGTGTCTTGCCTGAGGACACAACGTCAGTTTTTGCAACTAGTGCCCCATTGTGGCACCTGGTATTGCCTGCGGTCTCCCATCCAAGTACTAACCAGGCACGGCCCTGCTTAGGTTCTGAGACCTGACGAGGTCGGGCTCTGACATGGAGGTCCGACCACAAATCCCTAAATACTACGAGAAGAGGCAACATTTGTGGATTTCTATTTTGGATGTTTCAAAATGAGTAAGTCTCCCACAGAGTTACACAGGCCCTGGCCCACCATCTGAGATTATGACATCATTAAATTTGAGAAGGTGAACGCAACCTGTTCTATGGTAGAATTCTATGGTAGAAAACTGTCAGTATAAATAAACAAAAGGATTTTTTTTTTTTTTCAGAAAGTGGTGCCATTATTCTAAAGACGTGATTGTTGTCAGCTGAAGGACTTTAAATCAGACCTGATGTGCTTGTGTCTGCTCTATAGTTATAATCTCTGACACCCGTCGATCATTATGGCACATTTTAAACCACAATATTCATCTAAAACGACTTAATAAAAGAAACAAGTCCGCTGACGTCCGTGTTGGAAAACAGCGGTGCCCAATGGGAGCTGACGTCGCCGTAAACATCATCACAACAAAGCGCCTCATGCTGTCGGCCCCTCCTATGGGTAGCTGCACATCACGCTAGCTCCATTTGTACCAAAATGACTTTGCAACGCTGCCGAATCCTACGAGTATCACCGATTAAGAAAATAAAACTGGAGAACGAAGTGCGTATGACACAGTGGCCGTGTACCGGTGGAGGTGAAAACAGGGATTGATCTGCAAAATGACATCTTGAAAATAAGTGATTAAAGGTTACTCAAATATGAATCACTCCAAAAACATCTTCAGAGGGTCAATGAGAAGAAACAACTATAACATGGTTAAAAGCTCTGAAAAGTCCAGTTTGCAGAATAAGTCTGATTTAAGCCATGAGATAATCATCACAGGTTTGTGGATTTTCTTGAGTAAACCTCTCATAGAGTTATATAGACATCATGAAATAGTAGAACGTGATCTAATTGGCTGGCCCTGCACGTTCTCTCCCATTTAAGTCTTAATTCTCCCAACAGTAACAAGCTCCTCACTTACACGCGAAAGTTCAGC
>KN483557.1:14094-29378 GCA_000787095.1 Periophthalmodon schlosseri | reverse complement strand
TTTCTTATTCCGTAAAGCACTTTGTATGGCACAATTAGTACACAAGGCAATTCAAATAAACTTGCCTTGCCTAATCTGTTAGATTACACTTACTCTAATTCCTAACTCAGATGTTAGGTGATGTCCAAACTGTATTATACTTTTTTTTTTACTCTTGAATGGTTACCATGTTTAATGTTGTGTGGCAATGTACTTACTGTTATGCATGAGTTTTTTCATATAACAAAGAGGTTAGGAGTTTTTTTTCATATATAAGAAAGTATACTACCCTCCTAATTTGTAAGGTTGTTAAATCCTTCACTGTTTAAGACAACAAAGATCCCCCATAAGAAGGATGTATCATGCTCTTGAGTCCTGTTTAAAACGAAACAGTTGAAAAAAACAACATGGAAAAAAGCATTTAAAAAATCTTCCAAAAAACAGGAGCAAATTCCACAGCTGAGACAAAGCACAGAACAGACTGCAGGACAGAGCCAAAAACAGCCTGGTGACTCCAAGGCAAAGTGAACCAATGCACAAAGCCAGACGAAGAGAACACGATGAGGTGTGTAACAATAATGTATAATAAGGTAGAATTATGCAGGTGAATGTTTGTAAACAGTCAATTGTCCAGGCTGTGTTTTTCTCTTCAGAATCAATGGAAAAGTAAAGGTAAATTCAGGTTTTGGAATCACATCAAGGAACCTCCTGCAGAACAGATTAGATGTCTGTTCCTGTTTCAGCTGTGATTGGCTTATGGCCCATGCAATGCAGTTTGATTCTCTTTTAAACTATAATACATTTTATAAACTGATATGAAACAAACAGTGGTTTAAAGTCATTTTCAGCACATATTAAGATGTTTAAGTGAATAATTAAATCTATAAGATTCAGTCACTGTACCATTATGCCTGTCACGACAACAAATTTTGACGTTCGATATATTGCTTAAGTAAATATAGATGATAAACAAGTAGCTTGACAGGAGCTGCTGTGCCAACCATTGATCATTCACACCAATAAAAGTTCTGGTTGGTCAAGTGTTTTGCCCGAGGACACAATGATTGAACCTTGCCTCAGATTGACGCAAACCTTAAACCAGTGGTTCTGGTTTCACACCAAGTAGCATTTAAGACAATATTTGGCTTTCCAAGTACCACCAGATCTAAAGCAGGACTAAAAACACAAGTATTCTAGGTCAAAACTGTGGCTAAACCGGGTATAAAATAGGACTACACAATTGCTATTCTAGTTCTTAGCCAGGACTAACCCGAAGGAGTAGGCCTGTCACGATAACAAATTCTGAATACAATATATTGCTACAGAGAAACATTACAATAAACAATAATACTGAAGTTAGATAATCCCAGCAAACACTTTTTAAATAGACAGTATCATTAAAGCTGCAACAAATAAATAGCAGAATGAATCAATAATTAGCCATAAGAGTGATTTACTCGACAGGTCAAATCTTATCGTATTACAACTAAAATAACACAAATCTCCCCACTTTTGCAAAGAAAAAGTACACACAATAAATACTGTGCCCCAAAATATATTGTTCCAGTTTTCATATATTGAATGATAAATCGACACAGTAATTATCGGCCTACGAAGGAGAACAAAATGTGGGTTAAATTGACTATAAATTCAGCTAAATTCAGACTGAGAATTACGGTCCTCATCCACTGAGTCACTGTTGTCCACACCTTTAACTCACATAGGCATGAAACTGGTCAGAGGATGGTCTTTTCCTGCCTTGAATTAAATCATTTGACATTTGATTCTTGCACATGCACCTTTAGAATATATATAATATATAAATATAAAGAATGGGGAGAGGGCGAGGAAGACATGGCTATAGTGAGACATGTGAGCGCAGCGTTTTGGCCCGGGGGTGAGTTGTGATGTAAGAAGTTTCCTACTGACAAACACACACAGACAAGAGCTCACACATTATGCAGACTACAGTCACGACTCCTCTGTGCGCACTGCCCCTTTTACAATGCACTTGGCCCTTACCCACACGACCACAAGCCATTACCAGTGGTCCAACACGTGCTCAGTACTAGCATAAAGAGTGCCGCAGGGTGGATGCTGACAAAGGACTCCCGTCGGCGTATGTGCGTCACAAGGGGAAGGGGAGAGGAGGAAGTGTGCTGGAGTCAGTGTGAGAAAAGTATTAGTATCTCCCTCATACATTTTTATGTATACTAGTGATTTAATGCAAAGAGATAATTGCTCAAAATGTGACTGCACTGCTCTCTTACGGGGTTATGGCAAAAAAGGACTGAGGGTGAGTTTGTAGTAGGCCTAAATTTAAAATTACATTCTTTGGGGAAAATAATCAAAATTAGCTCTTAGGCTGATCACGATAATTACTATATTGACTTATCGTTCAATACTTGATCGCTGAAACAATTATTTTTGGGGTCAGTATTATTGTGGTACTTGATCGCTGAAACAATTATTTTTGGGGTCAGTATTTATTGTGGTACTTTTTCTTTGCACTAGTGAGATTTGAGCTGCAGAAGGTTGAATTATGAACTTCTATGACTCATTATAGATAAAACTAACTACTTAAGAGTTGCATTCTGTCATTTATTTATTTATTACATTTCACATTTTGTTAGCAATATTGTACATTTAGAATCATTTTTTGGGGATAATTACGCTTTAGTGTTTGGTTTCAATATCGTTTATCGTCTGTATTTACTTCAGCAATATATCATACTTCAAAATTTGTTATCGTGACACGCCTATTGGCTCTACATATCGGCCCAAAAATATCAGCAGAGGTTTTCCACCATCAGCTGCTGAAACGGCATTAGTCATGAAAAAAAAAAAAAATCAATTTCTGATGTATACAGAGAAGTACTAGTTAAACTGTTTGACTACATGCCTTTTCATTTCTGCTGTAGTCCATATCTTAAAGGTCCTGTATTACACAACTTTGACACTTGTGAGCTTGTCAAAAACATACCTGGAGTTGTGTTTTGGTTCATTCACACATGTTTGAGTAACCTTTTATTATTAGTCTGTCTACATCTCCAAAGCTCAAAACGCTCTGTTCCACCTTGTGACGTCATGAAGCAGTAGTTTTCTAATAACAGCTACATTTTACCTTTTGTTTAGTAGACATTGACAAATCCAGGACTGAAATGATCCAAACGATTCTAGTGAAGCTGTACGGAGTTTAAAAAACACAGTGGGGCACTTCCTGTATTACCACGTGACATCGCAAGGTGGAACAGAGTGTTTTCAGCCTAAATATGCAGGGTCTGTGTGTTAAACAGTGTGAATGAAACAAAACACAACTCCAGATATGTTTTTGATGAGGAAACAACAACAGATTTTCAAAATAGCATAATATGGGCCCTTTAAATAACTGGTTGACTAATAAAAAATTTGGTCAGCTACGACACCATTAACTGATTAAATGATTAAACGAATACAGTCGTAGAAATGTTAGCACAGATATAATGAAGAGAACAGATGTAAGACCAACTGCTGCTTCAGGAACTAGTCATCAGGGAGAATATGATTGTATTCTGACAGTGTAGGTGATATGGCAGTAACAAGGTGTGCTATGTAACTTCTGGTGAAGAGGTTTTCTTTTTGGCTACTATATTCCGTAGTATGGCATTAAAACTTATCTATAGTGCATACATTTACAGGTGTGTTACTGCAAAAACAGTGCCTTGAAGACCATGTATTCTTACTGCAAGAATGCGGTTTAACTTGTCCTGCCATAGTGGGGGATAACAGCTAATGAGAATAGGTGAAAGACATTTATTTAGTTTTTAAGGGTTACAGATGACAGGAGACTTGTCCTGAACCATGACAGTTTGCTACCAATTTGTAGCTCCCCCTAGGCTAGTACAGCTGAGATTAGCAATCCAGTTGACGTTTAGTGGTTACACTGAAAAGAAATAGAATAGTAACTAATCAACATTTCCACCCTCTTGAAAATGTAATACTGTGGTCCGTTGGGTACATGGCTCACTGTGCTTTATAAGAACTTCATGTCCACTGCATGGGGCTGCCTTTAAGTTTTCTTGTATTTTTCATGCATGCTGAAGGCTTCAGTCAGTAATATAAATAATATAGGCATTTGATGACATGAAGTCTGACCAAAATCTAACTAGTTACAGCACCAATGCAATTTTGCTGGCAATTTAAACCAGTAAACTGGCTGCTCATAAATTACCTACACAAGTGATCGGTATGTCTGATCAGCCCAGTTTGCCGTTATTTTTGCCTCATCAAATTATTTAGAGGAGGCAAAATGGATTGAGTTATGAAACCCACTCAGTCTATTCACCTTATTCCAGAAGTTGCCGTGGGTGCCGCCATCGTCATTTGAGTTGTATTATTTTGCATGGGGCAGCTGAGCTTGACAGCAAATAAAGTTCTATAGGGACTACAAAGCCGTTTTAGAGAGAGATTCTAGAGATTTGGTGCATTGTTGACTTGTTGATGTTATGAATATAAAACATTTTTTTAAAAATCAACCTAGTTTATATCATATTTTAGCGGCCAAACTTTTCTCAAATTCTCCATTGAAATGAATGGCATTCCCAGTTAATCAGAAGTGCCACCACAAAGAACGTGCACTTTAGTAGCATTTAGAGGCAAAGATGGGCGGGGTAGAATAAGGTCAATAGTTACTTGCAGGACTAGGGGAAAATTCAAATATAACCAACTATCTCCTTCAAACATATCTTCAAAGCTGACCCCTGTTAGTAAAGTGACTAAGCATTTAGACAGAACTAAAGCTCACAGAAACTTCTCTGTTCCTTGTTGTGGTCTGATAGAGTAAAGTCCTCCTGGTTCACTGATACTGGAGGAGACGAGCCAATGAATGATGGGGCTTAGTAACAGATTAAACCTGCCTGGGCGCACAGAGGGAGCACATACCTTTCCACTCTCATCTCCTACACAGGGACAGAGCAAAAAAACTCTGCACTCCTGTACTTAAGAGACAAGCAACAGTACACCTCCAGTATAAAACATCACAGTTTGGATGCTGTTGTATAGATGTATTATTATTTTAGCAAGTATCTGACCACTCACCCTAGAAGAAACATGAAAAATATAGATTGGTGGATGAGTCTTGAATTAGGAATTAATTGAAATTAAAGGTATAGGGAGATCTGTCTTCTGCATTTGACCCATCCATTTGCAGATCTTGAGCTGGATTTGGTGAGGACTAGCTACTGAGTGGTTTAGCCTATTGCGCATGTTTTAGGTTGGTGCAGGGAAGCAGAGGAAACCCATCCAGATGTGGGTAAAACATACACAGAAAGACACCACTGAGCCAAGGAAACAAACCAGGGGACCTTCTTGCTGTGAGTTGAGAGTGCTAAACACTGGACACTGTAGAAGTCTTTAGATTTTCCTTTACAAGTTCACCATGACCAGGCCTGTCAGAATAACAAATTTACGTACGATATATCGCTACAGAGAAATATTGCGATAAACGATAATATTGAAACTATCTTATGACAATAGAAATAAAAAATAAAGATAATTCCCATTAACCATTTTTTCAGTAGACAATATCATTAAAAGACATGTGCTGCAACAAATAAATAGCATAATTAAGTAATAATTACCCAAAGAAGTTACTTTTTCAAGCCTGTGCAGCAACAAAAATAACAAAAATCCCAATATTGCAAAAAAATATACCCATGATAAATATTGAGCCCCAAAATATATTGTTCCGGCTATCATATACTGAACGCTAAAGCGATATAGTGATTTTTGTGACACGCCTAACTACGACCTTTTCTTCAGTTCCTCCATGGCAGATTTATGCAGAACTTAAAAACAAGCATTTTTTTCTTCAGACTAGTGAGACTACCCACAGATACAGAAGACATGGATGATTTTCAAATTTTTTACGTCGAAGGACCTGCCGGTTATAGGGCGGGACTCAAAATAGCTGTATAGTATTTGTTGCTAAGCTTAAAAAAGTGTTTAGTTATTCATAAATCAACATATTAAGGGCATTATGACCATGAATCCCCAATGCATTTTGTTATTCAGTGCAATAAAAAAAAAAATTGCTAAATGTTTAAGAACTTTTTAAGGGTTATATAAAGATTAGGCCTGTCAGGATAATTACTATATCGAGTTATCGTTCAATATATGTTAGATGGAACAATCATTTTTGGTGGTCAATATTTATCGTGGTACTTTTCCTTAGTACTAGGGGGCAACATTTTGCTTTTTTCCTGTTCTACGAAAATAGCAAAAGATTTGAGCTATAGAAGGTTGAATACATGACTTCTATGACTCATTAAAGGATAAAAAATTAACTACTAAAATGTTTCAATCTGCTTGTTATTTATTGCGGTTCATTTGGAATAGTTTTTGGGGGATAATTCTGATTTAGGGTTCAAATTACTATACCATGCTATAAATTGCTTTCTATATTATAATTTATTGTCAATATTTTCTTCAACAATATATAGTACATCAGTATTTGTTACTGTGACAGGCCTGTTTATTGTCATTGTCAATATGATCATTTATCGTGTATATTTTCTTCAGCAATATATCGAACTTCAAAATCTGTTTTAATGACAGGCCTAATATAGATTAGATAAACTTATTGTATTGTGAGGAACTTGGCAATACCCAGCCCTAGTAGGTTAGTCTCCCATAGAATGACCAGGACAGGGATCTCTCTTTCAGTTAAATAATTTTGGCCTGCAGGCTTAGTGACTCCATCCACTCACTCACAGGTCAAATAACTGCCATTTAGAGGCGCATAAGTAACTCAAGCTAATGATCACTGCCATTGAGTGAATCAGCTTTAAAATCTATAGTTTCCTACAGATGTTCTCGAAATCACATGTGGTACAGCAAACATGGTTAAAGCTGATCAAGGCGTGGGTCAGCAAACTCCGGCTTTTATGGAAATTAAAAAGCAAGCAATTTGTATGATTACATAGAATATTATCTGTTCTGCTCACATCAAAGTCCTGTAAATATTCATTGCCATTAATGCGTTTTGTCTCGTTTGTCCCACTCTAAAAAAATCAATAAATCCTTTTGTGTGGATTGGAGACACAAATGGACAGTTACGTCATTGATTAAGCCAAACCAAAACAAATGCCACAGAATGAACGGTTTGGGTAGGGTTTAAGTCAAATGGTTTTAAATGGTCTTTGTACCCAGTAGGGATCTGTTTGGTTACAAAAGACAAATGCGGTCTATTTGAGGGATTACATTTATCAATCGCATTGCAAACTATAAAATCTCCAGTCTTTAAAATGGATAGACTTGCTAACCCTAGTTTAGACGTCTGCAAACATGCTCGGAAATGAATGGGATTCTTGTATTAGTTTAGAGGTTCATATTTAAATCATCTCTCAGTTTAAGATGACCACTGTGAACTAGGCCTGTCACGATAATTAATATAGTGACTTATCGTTTAAATATGAAAGCTGGAGCTGTGTATATTGGGCCCAATATTTATGGTGTGTACAATTTCTTATTAAAGTGGGGATATTTGAGGTATTTTTGTTTCTAATACAAGTGACTTTATGGCTAATTATTGCTTTATTCTGCTTTTCATTTATTGCAGCTTAGGTTTCTTAATAATACTAGCTATTTAAAAGTGGTTTATTAGGATTATCTTGACTTATTGTTATTGTGTCAGTGGCATAAAATAGTTTCAATATCATCGTTTATCGCAGTACATCACTGTAGCAATAAACGGAATTTTAAAATGTAGCGGTCCCAACTTATAAACTCATTGCTGTGAAAAATGTATGCTTGTGTTACAAAAGTGAGGAATAAGAACATTTCACAACTTTCAGGGACCAGAGCAGAGTTTTACCATCACGCCATTGCTAAGAACAACTAGCATGCTAACAACGCATGGGTGGTACTTCCTGATTTGTGGATGATAGTTTATAAATTAGATGCAAACAGCATACAGCTTTATTACATGAAAAAATACTAATATTACATTTAGGGGCATTATAACAAGCATAATATATTTGAAAGTCCACGGTTACACAAGCCTCTTTTCCTGTATCAGTCATGGCTTAGTTCCTATTAAAAAGATGGACGGCTTCAGTGTGGGTTCTGTGAGAGCGCTTTTGTGATTCAGCACTTTTCAGACACAAAGTTAGCTCTTTGTTTCAGCGATCAAATGTTGAGTTGCATTCCCCATCACACTGCTAAGCCAATGCAATGTCTGTTACAGATATAGAAACTCTACCCCTGTTTTAAGGACACTGAGCTCACCAGACACGTTCAGCCAAGTGTAAAGGTTTAAGGTTTCACACTGTAGTCTATGAGAATACATGTCCCAGGAAGAATGACTGGCCTTTTTCCCTTGAGTACAGCACTTTGCTTTGAGAATCATTGAGAAAGATTGTGTAACTTAATGAGGTATACTGGCTCCAAGAGGGCAGCTGTAGTGGCTGGACAGGAAATTGGACTTAACTGGACTGATATATATGTATTTGGGTTACATCTGGGAGAGGGGCACTGGATAAGATCATTGCAGCTAATGGAGACATGCTCTTGTTCTACTTCTAATTTCTAGTTATGGGTCGGCAAATTTCATAGGTTTCAGCTTTCTGTTAAACGTCCTCTATCATGCAAACTCTTTTGAGCTTTTAGTCATGTTATAATGCTGTAACCTCATCAAAAACATACCTGGAGTTGTGTTATGTTTCACTCACACATGTCTGCGCAATCTTTTATTATTAGTCTGTCTGCATCTCCAAAGCTCAAAATGCTCTGTTCCGCCTTGTGATGTCAAATGGTAGTTTTCAAGCTAACAGTTACCTTTTACCTTTAGTTCAGTAGAGATTGGCAATTCCAGGTCTGAAATCACTAGAATCATTTGGGTGTTTTCAGACCTGGAATGGAGTGTATGGAGTTTAAAACACAGTGGAGCAGTTCTTGTATTACCACATGACATAACAAGGTGGAACAGAGTGTTTTCAGTTTGAGATTTCCCATTTCAATATTGTTTTGGATAATCCCCATGACAAATCTCAACCATGACGTTTACGGCCATGATTTGGCACATTTCAAGTGAATGAATAACCACAATACTCCAAGTTTCTTTTTGATTAACAAATTTTGCATATCTCCCAAACAATTGATATGATCCATGTTTCAATACACCTCTTACCTCTAATTAGGCCTGTCACGTTAACCAACTTTGAAGCACTACATATTGCTACAGATATATACTGCGATAAACGACAATATTGAAACTAATGTAATATAATATTGAAACCAATGATACAATAACAACAATGCAAGATAATCCTTGTAAACCATTTTTAAATAGACAGTAACATTAAGTGGCATGAGGTGCAACAAATAGCAAAATTAACCAATAATTCACCATTGAAGTTACTTTTTCAACCTTCTACAGCTCAAATCTTATCGTATTGCAACAAAAATACCCCAAATCTCCCCACTTTTACAAAGAAATTGCATATACGATAAATTGTAAGCCCCAAAATATTTTGTTCCAGTTTTCATATATTGAACGATAAGTCGATATAGTAATTATCGCGACGGGCCTATGATACAACAGGCCAAATGGCATTTTTGTCACATGATTGGCTAAAAATGCGACTTGAATCGCCATATTGAATCTTGTTGCCAATGTAAAAAAAAAAAAATCTTGGCATCATTTTGCTTTGTGAAGGTGTGAGCTTCAATACCAGGCCTGCTCAGCTCCCCTCTGCGGCATTATGAAGCAGTCTAGGCATTGACTTGAGCGTAGCAGGGAGCGGACTGTGTAACCTTAGCCTAAACAGTGAAGCCGTTAATCGTAGTGGCTCCACATAATGACAGAGTTGACCTAAGCAGCTTCATCTGGAGTCGTCGACCTGTAGCTGAGAGAAACTCAAATAGACCTTCCTTTGTTAGTGAGCCCAAACATGCCTGTCGCAATAACACATTTTGAAACACGATATATTGCTATGTCATGATAATTACTTTGCGGTTCATATTTTTTTACCAATATTGTAGATTTAGAATAGCTTTTGTGGTTTACATCTGCTCTTGGGTTATTGTGTCAGTGGTATAAATTAGTTTCAATATTATCAATTATCGTCTATATTTACTTCAACAATATATCAAACTTCAAAGCAGAGAGAAACTTAATATTGCGATAAACTATAATACTGATACTACTTTATGCCACTGACACGATAACAAATGTTGAAGTACTATATAATGTTGAAGAAAATATTGACAATAAACGATAATATGGAAAGTAATTTATCGCATGGTATAGTAATTAGTCATTTTAACCCTAAAGCAGGATTATCCCCAAAAAACTATTCTAAATGTATAATATGGTTAATAAAAACACGAACCGCAATAAATAAACAGCAGATTGAATAAATAACTTCTATGACTCATTAAAGTCACTGAAGTGTTTCAACCTTCAGTCTAATCGTAGCACAGAAAAATACTAAAACGTTCCCCATTAGTACTAAGAAAAAGTACTACGATAAATACTGACCCCCAAAAATGATTGTATCATCTAACAGATATTGAACAATAAGTCGATATAGCAATTATCCTGACAGGTCTACGTCACAGTAAATACTATCTCAACCATTTGTTAAATATTGAGCTCCCAAAATATCAATCTATAAATTTATTTATTAGGTTTGTCACGAAGCCAAATTTTGAAGTGCGATATACATTTATTCTAAAAATATCACAAGTACAAATAATTCAGCAAGGATTTGTCGTAGGGCTGGTAGTATGACAATATAAAAGTGAGGGGATGTGAGCTTCAAAAAGGATAAAACTAAATAAATCAATCAAAACCAAAATGAAACAAACCCTCGCACATAAGTGATGAGAGGGGATTCAAAAACACCTCCAACAAGGCCATGGAGCTCTCTGCTGGTCTCATCTCATTCAACAACATTATGAAACCAGAATTTGGCACACGCTTTCACCCTTTGCGTTTTTGGCAAGTCACCAACTGTTGCCATAGTAACACAAATGCCATGTTTTAATATTTCAAATTCAGGTTTTAATGAATCTTTTGCATGGATCTATTAAAATAACTGGATAGGGTATTGCTAGCCTAGAGCTGTTTCGAGTTGGATAAGTGGCCACTCACTGGTACTACAATGAAAAAATCCCTCCTGCCCAGAAAGGATTTTTCTCAGAGCGCAATGTAATCACAACATGCTCATGTTCAGCTGACAGGACACCTACAACTTTCACAAAGGTCGAATTTTGTGACGATTTTTACCTTTTTTCAGCTCAAAATTCATCTGTTGTCTTAAAAACGCTTTTTAATCGTTAGCTTCGGCTACGCTCTATGTCCACTCTAGCTAAGCTCGGCGCTGACTGGTTAGAACAGTCAAATAGTACGACATGAACGAGCATGTGAGCGATGCAAACGAGCCCAACTGTTGTTAATGAGCCGCAGGTTTAGAACATGGTTTAGAAGCGCCTTGGAAGCAAAATCATTATAATTTATATTTATTTATTCCCTTGCCTCCTTCGCGGCCGCTCCGCTCGCTCTCGTCGCGCAAAGTCTCATGGGGTGTAGCTCAACTGTGCATGGTCTATGGGCAGGACCGGATGTACCTAGCCGCTAAAGGCTAAAGTCACGACATGCGCAATTGAGCACAGCCCATTGACTTCCATTGACTTTAGACCCCGGGGCTTGATTTTTGCCATAAAAACACTTGACTATAGTGACAGTGATAATATTGCTGTAGCTTTAGTTACTAAGTTATATTCGTAATTGATATTACAAAATGGACTATAGCCAACATTACAAAAAGGGCCAATGTTATAACTATTATATTAACTATATAGCGTTTTCAGTTTCAATACCAATTCCGATATTAAAGCTTTAAGCATCTGTCAATACCCGATATCAACCGATACCAGAGCAGAGACTAAAAACTGTATTCAATTTATTTCAACAAAAATAATATAAGACAAGCTGTAGTCATTATTTATCCCTCAAGTAAATACAGAACTGCTTTGTATAAATAAAAGTTCAAACATAATGAGACTTTCTGGGCCGACTAAAACCAGTAAATAGTCATATTACATCAATGTATATGTCCAACCAGCATATCAACTGAACCGATATATGGATATCTGATCCAGCAAATTTTTCAGTATTGGCGCCGATATCCTATACCAGTATCGGATCGGTGCATCCCTATTAACCAACCAGGTCTAATTAAATTTGTGAATAGAATGCAAGCAACATGCTATGTCCATTATTACTTAACAGATAAAAATGGCTTTCAATCCTTCCTCCAAAATCTGAATTCTGCTCCAACCCACAATCATCGCTCAGTACTAACCCCCTTATCGTATTGACCGACGATTGGCTGCGAAACACTAATTAAAAAGACCCAAGCTGAACATTGGCGATTACAGATTAATTCCACTCACATTTCAGCACATTTCTGATGGATTTCAATAATATTCATTTGCTTATTGTTACTGGGGTAAGAACTATAAAAAGATTAGGTCAACAGCACCCGCCCATCCATTCATACAAAACAATCCCTTCTCACCTCACTTCCCTCTCATTTGTGGTTTACCATTTAGAGTCCATAGTCCATGTCCTGTTTTCCCAGTGGCCGCTTTGACCTGTGCAGCGACCTGCCAGTCTGTGTGGTTCTCCTTCATGATGATTCAGTAACTAGAGAAAACACTAATCAGCAGCAGCACAGTTAAACAGAATACAGAATAACTCACCACTTTGGGCTGCCTCTCCTTCAAAACATATTCTCAAGGTCAAACTCTCAAAATGAAGTGCTTTTTGCCAAGTCTTCTTACATTTCACAGCACAGTGGCACATTCCCCAAGCGACCGGGTGTGGGTCTGAGTTTGAACTGCAATAGATAACTGGATGCATATATGTATGGAGAAAGTGTTTCATTTTCTTACATTTTTTTATTTTTTATTTTTTTTCAGTAAAAGGAAAAGACTAGGTTTCAGCCTCCTGCTATATGCAACACTGAGGACTGTTTTCCTATTCAAAGAATATAAGATTTTGTTTTGGCTTTAATAACTATGCAAATTTTTGTTTTATTTTTTATATTATAATATTATATCTATCTATCTATGTCCTGATCTAGCAACAAGTATATCTCAAAAACATTACTACGGCATATTACGGCATATTATTTCTTAAAATGTACATCAGTTTTATTTAGTTGGGAGTTGGGATGTCATAACAGAAAATTTTATAGGTATGATTATTGCAGGAAGAAATCACAGTTTTTCTTGAATCATGAATAATTAAACAACAGTTAAAAACTTGGTAAATGGTCATATTTTTGTATAGAGCTTTTCCACCTTCAAGGCACTGGAAGCGCTTTACATCAAGGAACCACTCACCCATTCATGCACAAACTCATACACCAGTGTACGCAGACAGTTAAGTGTCTTGCCCAAGGACACAACAAGAGTATTCATCTGCGGGAGCTGGAATCACACCGGCAACTTGTGGGCCAGTGGACAAACACTACCAACTGAGCTACTGTTGCTCCCTTAATTTCACTTTAATTCACACTCTAAACTAAAAAAACTAAAGTCAAACTACATCATTACCATTGCAAAAGTTTGTAGCAAGCTTTATGAAATCAAAGTTTCACCCAAGCTGTAGGTCCTAATTTGAAAAAGCCAACAGTAAGATATTGACTTAAAACAACATTTCAAAGCAGTCAATGACCAACAACAGGACAACCCAGGACAAGAGCTATAACAGAGCCACAGACTGTATACAGACGTGGACTAGCGCACCCATAGCGTTCGGCTCCAGTCAAATGAATTTCATCGAGGCTAGAGTAGTTATAGGGGCGAATTTGGAACAATGCTGTCAATCAAACAGCATTGAGGAGCGACCTCTGGGAAATAAGGCGCCTGATTTGTCTGGTTTTAAGGTTCATATCTTGATTTACAGACAGAATAGCAAAATAAAAATACCAGGATCATGTAGAGCGAGTTAATACAAACATTTTAAGACCAAAATGACGAGGCTCACTGCAGCAGTGACGGAGAGAGGGGTGACAATTTTTTAATGTAAAGTGAATTGGAGTCAGAGTCGATGGAGCCGGAAGCGCGCCTATGATCACTTCCTGTTTGGAATGTGGCGGCTTGCACGTTAGCTATGTCCATTTATGTATATACAGCCTATGAACAGAGGATATACTAGTGTCCTTGTTTATAGTAGAAGAAAAATTCAATTCTGTCAACTGGACAAACATATATTACACAGAGATCTTTTCTAGTTACCTTGTTTTTAAAAATAAAGTGAATCCTCCATGGAACTATTTATGGAGTTCCGGTTGGTCATTTAAAACACTGTAATACTTAATCCACTGCTTCCCAAAACCCAAATAAAATGACTAACTTTTGCACTTTTAACATTCGAAAGGCGAAAGGAGAATGTCTTAGTCTGGCAGAGCAGTGTACACAGCTAAACCAAGCATGAAGCAAGAATTATTCTCAAATGGACACACGTGAAGCAACGCAGTCATGGGTCAGTGTTATCGGAGAGGGACATCGGGCGAAGCAGATTAATGCATGACATAACATTACATCACAGACGCATGGGAACCGAAAGCCTCTCCAATATCACAGGAGCTTACATAATTTCTGTGTACATCTGATTAGGGATGGGACGATAAACAATAATACCGTTGATTGTGATGAAAAGGGTCGACAATTTATATAATCATGATCATCGCCAACAGAGATAATCGCTGTGCAGAAAAAGCTACTTTTCCATGATGGTCTTTTTGAAATCGTAGTTGTTTTCATTTAAGACAATTATATAAAAGTTGTTTAAACGTGAAACCCGTTCATAATATTAAAATTATAATTATTCATACCCAGAACATTTTTAAACTGTCAGCAACTTTAATCATTATCGTGATATAATTATTAATGGCAATTATTTTGACCATGATAATCGTGACACCAAATTTCAATATCGTCCCATGATCACATCTGATTATAACGGATTTATACTTTTTGGAGTGACTTAAAAACATGTTGGTATATCCACAAACTATGAACCCAAATATAAAAATGTATTAATCAAAACACAAAATGCCACTTGCCTAAATTATACAATGTAGTGTTCCCAACAGATTTAGACCAAGACCATGGAGGCATAAGCTCTCCATATTTGAATCATTTAATTTAATACAATATTTTGCTGTATAAATGTCACTTATTGCCTCTACTGAACAAGAAGCACTGATTACACCCCTGCCCCACCTCTGCCCCACCTCTGCCCCCCCCCT
>KN483557.1:0-14062 GCA_000787095.1 Periophthalmodon schlosseri | reverse complement strand
CGGCCCCCCCCCTGCCCCACCCCTGCCCCGCCCCTGACCACCCCTGCCCTATCCCTACCCCACCCCTACCCAACTTTGTCATTCCTCATTTATTCCCACTAAGCTGCACTGGTCACAATCAAACCCATCCATCCCTCTTGCTCTCTCACTCACTCTCTCTTTCACTCTCTCGTGTTTCTATTTGGGCCCACCTACAACACCACAAAGCTGGCCTTTAATCCGCTCGTGTGGTTACATGATAAAGACATGGATTAAAGAGCTCTGGTCCCTGTCACTGTCGCATCATCCTCCACAGGCTCGGGTCCAGCAGATGTGCGGGTCGAGCCGCTCTGTACTGTAGCGTGCCATAAAACCACAACTCCTGGTGGTCTATAAATAGGCCAACCTTCTGTGCCATGTGGATAAAAATGGCTGATCACAAAAATGCAGGGTTAAATGTAAACATTGTTTCTATGCATTTATTATCATTCAAAAAGCAAAAAGCATAATTTAATACTAACTTATTGCTTCATTTTTGCTCCCGTATTCTAAAACAAATGAGACTATGCAAGGCCACCATAGTCTCTAAGGACGCGCTCACACCAGCCCAATCGAACCGTGCCCCAAGCACGGATAGCCCCTAAAGCATGGTACTTTGTCCAGTGTGAGTGCAAACGAACCATGCCCAGGCACAGCTGGGTTGGAGAAGGTGGGCCAAACGACGGCACGGTTGCTCATGTACGTGCACACGCACGACTTATGTTTATAAGCCATGTCTTGTGTGCGAAGAGGATAGAGAGGACAGACCAGACTACACTGGTCAAAAATGGCTGCTTAAATTTTAAATATAGGCAGTAAAAGACACTGAATAATTTTATCCAGCTCAGTTTGTGGAGTATCAAATAAAAATAATTTGTGCCACCATATCCCTGCTGGGTATTGTCATTTTTACCACCCTATGTGACAATGGGGAGTAAATTATTAAACTTCATTAACCAGGCAAGTATCAAAAACTAATTTATCCAGAACTTTTGTAAGCAGATGGACTATAGCTCCTTCATTTGACCCAATTCTTGTTTCTAGACATTATCCAGATGTTGGCATTTGTTTTTGTTTGACTCAGTTAAGCCTGCAGCCAAAACCTCAGTCTGAGGTAGGTCTAGCTCGCAATCTGCTCAGTGCTATGGCCTTATGGAGTCTATTCTTACAACAACTATACTTCAATGTGTAATTAGTAGTGGCCACTGGGTAATATCAAAAGAAATTAGCTATGAATACTATCTAATATTTTGAAAGGTGCATGTGTAAATGTCAGATATGGAACAAAATGTGAATGGATAGTATAATTAACCACAAAAGTCCACAAATATCACTTTAAAGCCTTATTTAAAAACTTACACTGCAAGTTGGTTTTAAAATTAATCGGCAGCAGTTTATATTATATGCAATTTTACTATACTATACTATACTAAACTAATTACTAATTTGACCAAGTAGGCTATTGATACTGAAATATAAAGTAAATAAATCAGACTTTTCCTGAACAGATTTAATATGGTCTCCACATATTAACATTCAAAGAAGCTACGATTATGTTAAAGATAACATTTTATTTTCTTAAAAGAACAGTAACTATCATTGTGGTACTGAATATGAAGCCCTTCCTTAGTATCAAAATAGAGTTTGACATTTTACTATGCCAACGCTGCTAACGCGTGACTAGTCGACTATAAAACCACCACATCACGCCCATTTTGATGTCTTTATACTGGCTTCCTGTCTCTTATCGAATTAATTTAAAAATCCTTTTATTTGTTTTTAAATGCCCTCATGGCCTTGCCCCCACACCATCTGTCTGACCTGCTTCACCCCTATGCCCCTGCATACTCTCTCAGGGCAGCAGATCACTCCTCGCTAGTGGTCCCAAAATCAAAGAGAAAACTTAGAGGGGGGCCACTGTTTTTCTGTCACGGGTCCAAAACTGTGGAACGGCCCTGTCACTTTCTGTTTTTAAATCAGCTCTTAAAACTCACCTGTTCTCCTTAGCGTTTCATTGTGATTACTATTGACTTTTATAGTGTACACTGCGTTTTTATGTGTCTGTATTCTTGCAATTTGGGTCTATTTTCATTGTATTTTATAATTATTGTTGTGTACTGCCCTTTGGTCAACTGTGTTGCTTTTAAAGTGCATTAGAAATAAAGTTGGATTAGATGGGTTGGATAATAATATAGTCGTAGTAGTTACCTGGATTATACAGACTCTGAAACACACACAAAAAGACCATCATATAACAAAGGCAAGAGTATTATTAAATCAAAATGTAAAAAATAAATAAATAAACAATTCCTGAATTTTAATCAAAAATACACTTTAATCCTAAATACTCTCATTTAGAATCATTCAGTCACCATATTTAACCTTTAGTTGGTTAATAATGTATTTAAAAAGTGTCAGTGTACACTAGAATTTATTGACTGACTAGTCGACAAATTGAAAAAAGTTGCAGCCCTAGATATTATCAGCTTCACCGAATACCTCCCTTGTACTTGTAATTCACTTTGTATTTCCATTTCTCAATCTGAATAAACAACATTATGTTCTAGTCAGTAAATCAAAGTCTCAAGAGTCCATATAAAAGTACAACAAAAGGAATTAGTCACTGCTCCCATTTTACAATATCTCTGGCACCAGAATAAAGCAAACCAATTCCTCAAAGTTCCTGTTATCAGTGAAGTTGTTGAAGTTGAACATTGGCCTTTATATCAATTTTATGGACAATTAAAACTCCTGATGAGAACGGATAACAGATTCTGAAGTACGATTTATTGCTGAAGAAAATATAGACGATAAACGATAATATTGAAACAAATTTATGCCTCTGACACAATAATGCTTAAGTAGAATTACCCCCACAAAATATTCAAAATGTATAATACGGTTAAAAAACACAAATTAAACACTTTAGCAATTAGTTTGTATCTATAATGAGTCATAGAAGTTATTTATTCAACCCCCACAGCTCAAATTTAATCGTAGAACAGAATAGTACAAAGAAAAAGTACCATGATAAATATTGAGGCCCGGAAATTATTGTTACACCTGTCATGTATTGAATGATAAGTTGATACTGTAATTATCCTGACAGGCCTATGGATAAAATACATCTAGCTCAAGCTAAAAGTTCTACATTACGCAATACTGACTCTTGTGAGCTTTAAGCAATGTTATAATGTTGTTACAACCTCAAAAACATACCCGGAGGTCTGTTTTGTTTTATTCACACATGTTTGAGTAACCCTTTATTATTAGCCTGTCTACATTTCCAAAGCTCAAAATGCTCTGTTCCACCTTGTGAGGCATCACAAGGTGGAACAGAGTGTTTTCAGTTTGAGAGAAGAACTCTGCCTAAATATGCAGGATTTGCGTGTTAAACATGTGCGAATGAAACAAAACACAACTCCAGATATGTTTTTACGAGGAAACAACATTATAACATAGATCAGATAATAGTAATATGGGCCCTTTAAGATCTCCCCAACTAGTTTGAGACTAGACCGTGACTTAGTACAAATTCATATGGCACGCATCTAGTATGAGTATTCAAAGCTCTGCAGGCTAAAAATTCATTGTAATAACAAGAGTGCAGACTGCAGAAGCCCAGGGTTATTGTAGACTGCCCACTATTGCAATGTCTGTATCTGACAGCACTAGGCCTGTCATGATAAAAAACATTGAAGCATGATATATCGCTACAGAGAAACATTGCAATAAACGATAATATTGAAATCACTTTATGCCACTGATACAAAGCAAGATAATGCCCATAAACTTATTTTTTATATACAGTATCATTAAAAAGCCTGAGCTGCAACAAATAAACAGCAGAATGAACTAATAATAAGACATACAAGTTATTTATTATACTCTCTACAGCTCAAAGCTTATCGTATGACATAAAAATGGCTGAAATCTCCCCACTACTGCAAAGAAATTGTACACATAATAAATACTGAGCCCCAAAAATAATTGATCTAGCCATCATATATTGAACGATAAGTCGATATAGTAATTATGGTGACCGGCCTAGATAGCATATGTATCAGACTAACCTTTGTGCCAAATTATAAAGTATAGGCTAATATTTTTACATTTTAAATTGAAGGACAACATCAAGTGTGATATAAAATGTGAGTTATCATATGATTTATGTATATTCCCAAATATGTATTGGGTTATAATGCAGAGCTATTTTGGTCGCGAGCCACAAGCATCTAAATTGGTTTCACAAAGAACTTGCTGATGTTACCAAAATTAATCTTACAAAATAAATGATTAATATCTCTATATGGAAGACTTAACACAGATTTGTAAATGAATTCTAAACACTGCCACTGATTGACTAGGTAGTATTAGTGTGCCATTACTTCAGTTAGACCTGTAAACACAATCATTGACTCTTCTAAATACGGGATTAGGAAGTGTTTGTTGTGACCAAAATAAAATTTACTATAAATTCAATGTTTGGGGCAACATAAGCTTAAATCAGAGCATGCAGGCAGTTCCACGTGTGCTTAGGCTACACATACTGTAAACTGCTGCTACTAGCATTGACAAAAAAAATAAAATAAAATAATAATAATAATAATAATCATATGATGTTGGAGGACTAAAGGCAAAAACCACAGATTTACACAAAGAATTAGATTTATTTCAATTAAAGACAATTTTCAAGCATGTGGTCTTAACTTGCGAGTCAATTTGACAAGTATTCGTTTTAATCTAAATCATAATCGTGTCATCTGACAATTTAAAAGAATATACTTGTCAAATGAGCCTAGCAGCCTTTAGCACTTATCCAGCAATGTTTTTAACACTGACAAGCTGCATTATCCATTTATTCTGAGCCGTTAGCACGTTAGCATTGACCCACTGCTTTGGAGAGATTTCAATGCGGCGAGGGGGTCGTCGCTTATGGCCCATTTACCAACTCGATTAAGGGCATTTCTCTTACCTTTTTCATCCGCGGAGCTTCGGCCACTGTCCCGTCCCGGTTGACAAAAGCCTCCCCGCCGTTTTGCTGCGGATCCGTGCGCTTCATAGCCGAGGCTTGTGGCATCTTCCCGGGGTTCGGATTGAGCGCTCCTTCCCCGGCTTTCGCAGAGGAGGACTCCGCTGTTGGGGAGGCTGCGGCGGAGGAAATGGCCTCGTTTTGGGCGATGTTTTTGCCGTCAGACGCTGGGGACACCGGGGTGCCGGGGTCTTTGCTGCTGGGAACGTCTTTGAGATCGACCTCTGCCATTTTCGCTGCCACAACCTGGACTGACATCGCTGCAGTTTCACAAAGTCCTTTTTCCAACACTGATTGCTCGAGCGGATGTGAGCGCAGGAGCAAATGCGACCAGGTGCATTGTGGTCCTCGTAGTTCTTCGTGATTGGTCAATCGCGTAGCTGTGTGAATTCAACCCGGTACTAGTGACAATTTTGAGTATTATAACTTAAAAAAATAGATTAAATTATTATTTAAAGTAATGTGCACAATACGCTCTTAAATCAGCTTAATTTAAATTACTGATTTAACAGAGCATGGCACTACATTTCCCGACAGTTTGCCGCATACAATCCAATGCATCGTGGGTACTGCAGTCCATAATAAATAAAGGACGATTTAAAACTACAAAACAAACACTATTAATGCCAGCTCACAGAAAATATGCTGTATTGCAGAATTCCTGGACTCTTTTTAAAAATTCCAATTAAAAAAAATAAAAAAATTCAAGTGCTTCAAAACAGGTCTGTACAATCGAAAAGAAAATTATTGCAATTGTCCTTGCCAATCATTTTCGACGCTGTGACCTAAAAAGCAACCCACTGAAAGATTTTTTTTTTATTTTGCAGCAACTGGTAGTTGTGTGCGTCATATTAAACAGCGCTCATACAGATGTCCTATGTTTAAGAAAATGGTCCCAAGAAGGTCAAACGTTGTACCTCAGCAATACTGCCACCCAGTGGGTTACTTCTCTCACTCGGTTGTTTTGATATTAGATACAAGTGCAACTGTAGCTTGTTTAAAAAGGGGCTGGTAGGTGTCACTTAGATTTCGTTTAATTTTTGTATAAAAATAACAGATTCTTGACTTTGGCAGCTGAAATGCATCAAACATTTGTTACATTTCCGTGTGTAGTCCATTGTTGTTAACCTTTGTGAAGTATTTTTTATGCTTGGGCATGTAAAAAATTGATAGTTTCAACATCGATCAGTGAAACAGCAGTAACAAAACATTCCATATTTACATTCAGGCAAGTCTTCTACAATCCAACATATTCTGAGGTCATTTATTTACAGGGATGGCATGCTGATGCATTCAAAAACAAAGTATGCTACATTTGTGCTTCTAAAAACACAAATCATATTTCAAACAGCAGTGCATCCGACTTGCATCAATGCATTAATGTCCAAATCAGCACCAATACCATGAGCAGAAGGGAGAGGTCCACTGGATGGTTGTGTCTTAGCTTTCAAAAATCCACAAGATGTTGACACCAGAGAGGCCAAGATTCACCCTCCTGTGAAAAACAGTATATTAAATAAGCAATATAAGGCTGTAATTATTGCAATTTAGGGTGAATCATGAATACACAGTAATATTTTTAAAAGGTTTAATTCAATACTATTCTGCCAATTTCTTTTAAATACTTGACAAACGTGACATTGGCAGATAATACTACATCTCTACATTTCATTGACACACACATTCATTGTGAACACCAGTGGTGGCATGCACTTACCCAAGCATCCCTGATTCTTTGGTTTTAATCACATAAAGAAACATGAGGATCGTGTGGAACAAGTTGTTCCTGCCCTGTAACAGACATCAGACAGCTCAGGATCAGCACATTTATTTCAGGGAAAGATTAGTCATCTGTGTAATAATATCATTAAAAAATGTTATTATTGAAATAATGAGTAGTAGTAAAAGACCCATAGTTTAAAATAATCTCTTGCATAGTGTTTTAGGGGTGTTACTAGCAAGTGAAAGACAAAAATAGATATTGAAGTTTAAAGGGCCCAAATTACCTTATTTTCTGATCTATTATAATGTTGTCTCCTCAACAAAAACATACCCGGAGTTGTGTTTTGGTTCATTCACACGTTTAACACAAACCCTGCATACTTAGACTGAGTTCTCTCTAACAGAAAACAACCTGTTCCACCTTGTGATGTCATGTGGTAATACAAGAAGTGCTTCACTGCGTTTTTAAAATCCATACACCTTCACTAGAATCATTTGGCAACTTTCAGTCCTGGAATTGCCAGTTTCAACTGAAAAAAGGTAAAATGTAGCTGTTAACTTGAAAACTACTGCTTCATGACATCACAAGGTGGAACAGAGCATTCTGAGCTTTGGAGATGTAGGCAGACTAATAATAAAGATGTGAATGAAATAAAACATAACTCCAGGTATATTTTTGAGGAGGTAACAGCATTATAACATGACTAAAAACTTACAAGGGTCAATTTTGTGCAATGTAGGACCTTTAAAAGGTGACCTATGTTACTTTTCCGGTGGAGGGTCGACCACCTGCTTGTCTTCATGGAAATCATGTTATCACTTAGCCTGGAATGTTCAGCAGTATGGCATTAAACTTATCCATCTCCAAGGAAACAAGCAGGTGAACACCAGTTCAAGTTACAGGTCAGAACTGTGGACCCCACAGGTGACCCCACTCACAGTAAGAATGCATGTTTTCAGGAGACTTTTGAACAATAAAAACATCTAAAAATAAAAAGTAAATAGAATAGATGCAATAACATCTCCATGGAGAGAAGCAGGTAACAAATCTTCATCAGAAAAGTTACACAGTGGACCTTTAAGATGTGATTTAACTTTTCTGTTCTGTTTTTTATTACTTCTAGTTGAATTTGTCACCTTAGGAAGACTATAGATGTGCCCTTGATAGATGAGCTGGTAATGGGGCGGTGTAGTGCTGCTTTGGTGAATACAAAAGAGGTTCTCCTTAGTCACATCTGCGGAGGTTTGTGAAAGAATACATATTAGAATGACACAGTAAAATAGATTACAAAACAGACATGAGCCACATTTTTACCAGGTTTATCCGGAGTGTGGCTGAAATGCTGAGACGTAAAAGTCTTTCCATCTGGATATTTGGGATGTGGAGGTAGTCTGGAGTCCAAGTAGGTGCAGAAAACATGCATAAGGATCTGAAGACAGAAGGTAAAGTGAATTTAAATGAACTGGATGCTGCAAATAGATTACTTCAATTAATAGACCCCTAAAGTCTTAAAATCTTTAAGCCATGTTAGAAAGTTGTTACCTCCACAAAAACATGCCTGGAGTTGTTTTGTTTTATTCACACATGTTTGAGTAATCCTGCACTATTAGTCTGTCTACATCTCCAAAGCTCAAAATGCTCTGTTCCATCTTGGATGTCATGAAGAATGCTCTGTTCCATCTTGTGATGTCATGAAGTAGTAGTTTTCAAGTTAACAGCTACCTTTTACTTTTTGTTCAATAGAAATTGGCAATTCCAGGGCTGAAATTATCCAAATGATTCTAGTGAAGGTGTATGGAGTTTAAAAACACAGTGGAGCACTTCCTGTATTACCACATGACATCACAAGGTAGAACAGGGTGTTTTCTGTTTGAGAGAAAGACTCAGCCTAAATATGTAGGATTTGTGTGTTAAACATGTGTGAATGTAACAAAACACAACTCCAGGTATATTTTCGATGAGGAGACAGCATTATAACATAGATCAGAAAACAGCGTAATATAGGACCTTTTAATACTCACAGCACAGTCAGTGGGGAGGTCATTGTCCCACTTCCTGTTCTTCAGATCACCACCTCCGTTCCACCTGAAGGAGCTCATACAGCCACTGTGTGCTAGTTCTAAAAATAAAGATAAATAATGCTTTTGATCCAAACAATTACAACGATTTAGCGCAGTGTATTTAACTGGTAATCCTACCCCGTATCCGCTCCACCAGATATTCCTGATTGGGAGTGATGTCCAAGTACAGGACAATGGAGTTTATTGTCGGAATGGATGACGCCTTCATCACTGCTGCCTGCTTTAGGCTACTTATGCTGGCTTCTAGTGTACAAAATAAAACAAATGAGATTATTCATTCAAAAGAATAAGTAGATATAATATTTTACACGTCCCAATTTTGCAAAAGAAAACTGAATTCTGTCCCAACTTGTTTCGTACCTCCTATTTGGAGTTCAGGGCTGCCCATTCTTCTCAATTGGCTGTTTACAGAGTCTATTTCTTTGACCAAGGGGACTAAGATGGTGTCGCTAATCCACTGAAATTAACACATTTGAAATACAGAATGAAACAAAAACATAATAAACTATTCATTCGATCACAGTGGGAGCTAATCATCAATTTGTTTATACATCAATTAAATATTAAGTACAGTAAATATTAGGACTTACATTTCGAAGTTTGGCGGTCCAGCTGTCAACGCGATCCACTACGAAGCGACTGGTTGTAATCCTGGCCCACACCTGCACTCAAATGGATGTAAAAATGCCAATAATAAACACAATCTTGGAATAAATAACAAAACAAATTGACTGTTTTCACACCTCCTCTGCAGCCTGTTTGGAGCCGAGGTCTGTCTCATCCTTGTGTGCAGATGGGGCCTGGGAGCGACAGGCTGGCTGATACAGGAATTTCCGCAGGCTCTGAGCATAATCACCCACAGAGCGGTTATAGTTCCAGAACGTTGGACTGTGATTTGGAGACACAGATTCTGGACTCCCTAACAAGAATAACCAGATCAGAATTGAGCATTTTTGAAAATTGGATGCAAATAAATATTTTACTGGGTGGCAGTAGCTCAGTTGAAGGTTGGCGGTTCGAATCCCGCTCTTGACATAAACATCATTGGTTGAGCAGTCAGATCCACTGACCAACATGTTGACGGTACGATTCTAGCTCCCACAGATGAATGCTGTTGTTGTGTCCTTGGGCAAGACCTCACCCCCAGTGTCTGTGTACGCTGTGTATGGATGTGTGAGTGAATGGGGGAGTGGTTCCTTGATTTAAAGTTAAACCAAAAAGAAAATCACAAATAAATGAATGCACAAAAAAACAAATCAGCTGTATCATGTCACAAAATGTTAGGTCATTTCATTGTCCTCAATAAATCTCCTACCTTTGCTTTACCTGTTCATCCCAACTTTGTTTAGATTTTAAATAGGGCTGCAATATATATTATATTGGAAATATACGACATGACTGTTAATTAAATTGATGTGAATATTAATGTGAAGTTTTAATATTTTTTGACATAATCATTTCTGTTATATTGAAAGGCATGTCATACTAGTCAATTCTGCCTTGATTTAATCTTGGTTTTCTCTGTTAACTTTTACTTTGGCAGTCTAAGACTTAATATTAATTATTATCAGCCTTTCATTTTAAAACATATTTTCATTTAACAGTAAATTTCTGTCAAATCAAATGGAGAACCTTGGTGTTATTGTGATATATTCAGTTTGTTGCAATTACTGTGTGATTCAATATTGCAATATAAATATTTTTCCAATATATTGTGCAGACCTAACCCTGAATATAACAAATCCTGTCCATCCCTCAGTTCTGCATGGTAAATGGTCACATTTTTATGTGCCGTTTTTTCCACCTTCAAGGCACTCAAAGAGCTTTAGATCAAGGAACCACTAACCCATGCACACATGCATTCATATAACATGCATTCATACACCAGTGTACTCAGACACTGGGAGCAAGGTGGGTTAAGTGTCTTGTCCAAGAACACAACAACAACATTCATCTGTGGGAGCTGGAATCACATTGCCAACCTGTGGATCAGTGGATTTGGATGCTATCAATGAAGTTTATGTTGAGAGCGGGATTCGAACCGCCAACGTTCGGATCAGTGGACGAGACATTCTACCAACTGAGCTACTGTCGCCCCAGGGGTTACAGTAGCCCAGTTGGTAAAAATGGTAGAGTTGGGGTTACATCAATGACCAGATTTGCTGAACAGTAACATACCTAGCTGACTTCGATGACTTTTTTCTTCCTCTGAGTGTAGAAATCTCTCTAAGCTCTTCAGATCTTCCATGTAGTCCTCTTTGCTTCCAGGAGAGTTGAACACTGAGGGTGAGGTGCGATATCGAGCCCTTAAGCTTGAACCTTCAACTGGACCAATGCTGCTTGGATAAGGAGAAGAGCCCGGGGATGGACTGTAGTTCAACACCTAAAACGAGAGGGACATTGTGTTTGGTCTACATTTAAAATATTTCTGTGTTTTTTTCCTCTAAAGGTCAAAATTTATTATTGTAAAACAAAATAATAATAATAGTTGAAATAATGCAGAAGTGACGATCATTCAGTGATAGAACGTCCACCAACTCAAAAGATTAGCGGTATGATCCCAACTCTGATAAGTGCAAAATATGTTGTTTCCTTGTGAGATTTTTTACCCACCTATGTAGTGAGTACAGTGGTGGAAAAAGTACTTGATTTTGTTACTTAAGTAAAAGTTTTAAAGTAACCGTTTAATAATAGTACTTAAAGAGTAAAAAGTAAATGTATTTCATGCAGATTTTCAGGATTTGAGATTTTAAGGCTTCAAATGTAGTGATTTTGATAACGATTTGTGCTGAATTTTGTTCAACAGAAACAATTGAATAGATCTTTTTTTCTAGCTGTTTTTATTTGTATATTTTTTTGCTCAAAAATTGAATAGATCTTTTTTTCTAGCTGTTTTTATTTGTATATTTTGTTTGCTCAAACTACAAACATGATAAAAATAAACCCCTCAGCCTTTTCAGCAGGTCTCAAACAATAATGAAAAATGCTTTTACTTTTGAGTCCAGTTAAAAAAATGTAGTGGAGTAGAAAGTACAGATACCTGCTCTTAAATGTAATGAAGTAAAAGTAAAAAGTATCCACTTTAAAATTTACTTAAGTACAAATTTTAGGCATCTGTATTTTACTTAAGTATAGTACTTTACTAGTTTTACTTCTTTACATTCCACCACGGAGTGAGTGAGCAACTGGTAGTAGTCAATTTAGAGTTAGGCACAGTCTGTCCCAGGGCAGCTGTGGTAAAAAAGTAGCTAATCACTAACTGAGTGTGGGGAGTGAATAAATGTATGAAATTGTATTATACAGTAAATGGTGTTATACCCTGCCCAATACATTGTTATTATTTTAGTTTACACAGCACCATGAACAAAATTCTGAACAAACCTTTCCAAAGTTGACTGAAGGTGAAAAGGGGCCTCCTATGCTGTTTGGAGTGGGTGGGCTACCGAGTCCGGGGCTGTAGCCAGGTACACAAGTGGGAGAAAACTTAGGACTCGTGGTTGGAGGTCGAGACGGACTGAAGCTCAACACACTTTGACCCTGTAGTGGAGACGACTGTGCTGGAGCGGGGGTCTCCTTCTTCTCAGGTTTCTGTGTAGGGGAGGCTTGAATACCTTTAAAATAACAAAAACGAAGGAGGTTGTAAGAGAAACGTAAACAACACATGAAATAAAATAAATTATTCATAACTGTTCAATATTTTACCGGTTCTTGTAAGTCCAAGAAGGCGATGTTGATCTGGAGATACAGCAATTGAGGCTGGAGCCATGGTGTACTTAAAATACTTCCAGAAGTCAAAAAGTGCATTTAGGCTAAACAAAGAGGCTAGTGCCAATTCTGTAGGAAAGCAAATGGAAAAAAGTACTTAATTGTAGTAATATCATATTGAATTATATATGTGTAATAATATATAGACACCTACCTATGTACCAGATAGGCCAGTAAGTGATGTTATAGTATCTGCTCAGCAATTTCCCAGACCTAAATTAGAAATCAAAAGAAGATTTACAACCGAACTGATTCCACTATATGTAACTTTGCTGGTGAGGGCTCATTGAAGATGTTCATCCTTTGCCTTGAATGTTACACACACATGTTGGACTGTCACGATATTCTGGTACGATATATTGCCCAAGTAAAGTATTATGATAAACGATAATACTGAAACTAATTTATATAATAATTGTCATGACAGGCCTACACACATAGCATTTGCAAGATGATCTTGCATTTATTCAATTATAGGTGATTTTATTGCTACAAACATATGGTGCAAAACACGCATTCTGTCTGTGAGTTAGGTCGCCTCTCCACAGATCTAAAATGTAACTTCACCTGGCAGCTTGCCTCAAATGTGGAGATGGACAGGTTTAATGCCATACTTCACAACATTCCAGGTAAAGTATGAACATCTTCATGGATTCAAGCAGATGTGAGGAACTCTTCATCAGAAAAGTTACACAGTGCACCATTAAAACACCATGGTGATAGAGGAAGGACAAGCTCAGTGGAGAAACTCACATTTCAGTATAAATCATGCCAGCTAAAGACATGTTGAGGACAGCCCAGGCCAGGATCACCTGCCGAGCCTGCTCCTCCCGTCTCATTCGCAGCGCCTTGTCAATCATACTCGGCGTCCCTTCCTTCGGCGGGGTCAACATGGTTTCACTGGTCAGACTACTGGAACATAGAAAATACAATTTTATATTTTAGAAGATTTTATACCAAGTTTTGTAAATACACAGTTATCAGGACTGGTATAACAGAGTAAAATTCATAATATGGAAGGATAAAAACTACCTAAACAAACTTTGTAAGCGGAATAATTGGCTGAACTGCTATGTGCCAGCTCTAAAATTAACGTTAGCTTAGCATGAGTTAGCTTGCTTAAACAACTACAAAACAAGGGAATCAAGACTTCTCCTTTGGGCATATGTTGCTTTATGTCAAACAAAGTAAAGCGGTTTGTGCTCGATCTAATTCAGAAAAAAGCCATTATTAATAAATCAATAAATAACCATACCACGCTGAAGATACTGACAGCCGCGGCGCTGCATAATTTGTATTTCCACCGGAAGTTTCAGTGAGTACTTCCCGCTATCAAGTTTACTTTACAAAATAAAAGCTTTTTGTTTATTTTATTTTGTTTTTTATTATTTTTATAAATAATAAAAATAATACAATTAAAAATAAATAAATAAAATAAAATAC